>JAPMOQ010022274.1:2364292-2375882 GCA_026543055.1 Argiope trifasciata
AAGAGAATTGTTATGAATTGAAAACCGAGTTAGTGATTTATTTGAGAATTCTATAAAATCAAAATTAGACTTTTAAAGAGTTTCGTCATAATCTAGATATTTTTGGTACCACATGCAGTATTTATGGATTAAGAATTGTACTCTAATTTTATCTTTTCCTTGCATCAATCGAATTGAAGGAAATAGACAAGTTTCCAAAATCCCTCTACACTAATAATTGCATAATCAATCTAGAGCAAATAATGATAAATATTTTTTTTAAATATTTAATGTAAGTAGAAATTTCCATTAAAATTATATCTACTAATATTTCAGTGGAAGCTTACTTGGATTTAAGAATGCGAAGTTGTGACTCACTTGAAGTTATAAATAAAGACACCATTAGCAAAATGGATATCGAGCTGGATTTGAATTCCTTTGTTACTGTTTTTGACTTTAATTGACATTGAGTTTGTGTCGATATAATTGACATTGAGTTCTGAAACCTTCACTGTTTTCTCTAAATTTCGGTTGAAATTAGAAACCTTGGAGAAGTACCGAGTTCCCTATCTGAAAGAAAATTTCAAAGATCAGAGGAAATCTGAAATATGGAAATAAGAAACTACCGGAATGATAATTGGTTCTCTTTTACTTATTGGTTATATAGAAACAATATAACTATCCCATCTTTCGATGACTAATATTTCCTAAGTATGAATCCCCGCTTCCCCGGAATGAGAAGCTTTTGGCTTGGCGGTAGATTTTCAGTGATATAAATTCAATTGCCCTACAAATTTGTTTCGAATTTTGGTAACTATTTTAATTTATTTTTTATATTATTTTCAAAAATTACTGTCATTGTATAAATGAAATTATCAAATATGTAATCTCGCAATTTTCTTCCATTTTTGAAAGCTAAGAAGGAAATATTTTGAATATAATCCTTTTTGATTTGACATTTTATTGATAGAGGATTCAGAAAGTAAAATTACGTAATTTTCAAGACAAAATAGAATTTGAAAACTCTATAATCATGGGATTTGTATCCATTATGAATGTAATAATTTTGCGGAATAAGCAGAATAGATATTGAGTATTTAAAATAACAGTTTGACACAATTTGCTACTTAAAAGTATTTATTTACTTAGAAAATCATTAATAACGAGTTCAGCATAAAAGGTGTGGTTGAAATTATATACGACGAACATTCTCGATATTTTAGTGGTCACCAAAGGAATATAATCTATTACATGGAAACAATTCTGAAATAATTGAGAATTGAAGAAGATTGAGTTATTAGAATTAAATATTAAATTCAGAATCTTTGAATGAATAAAGATGAAATGAGAAAGAAAAGAATTGATATTTCTAGATTCGTAATTTAAATTCACAGAAGCACTTAGTGTCATTTATATTAATTTAAATGATGTCAGAACAGAAACTTTGTTCTCAATTTCAGCTGTGTATTTAGAGGCTCTGGATAAAATTGAAGATTTTGAAAAATACAGAAATTAAGACATCTCTCTCTCTCTCTACTCTCGATGATATCTCAACCGAGATCTGAAAGTAATTTTAGGAAATTCTATGTTCTGTTGTAAAGTAATAAAAGGCTAAGTGCATAATAAAATGCTGATTTTTCTCCTTGGAATGTTGAACACAGAACGAGTTTTTTAGTTATTCGTATTGAGTTATTTTCAATTTAGAGATTTGCTGTTTAGGCTTATTGATTATCATCATTCAGAAGAGCTCTTCTTTGTGTGCAGCTTGACTGTTTTTACTGTCTATATTTCATGTTTTTAGTGGAATAAAGTGTCATTTTTAATGTTCCAGCTTGAAGGATATATCATTGTGCAGATAATGAATGATTTAAATAACAATACTACCAGGTAAAAACATTTAAGTCAAGTTACTTGTAATTGAAGGATTTGCTGTATGACGGAGTTAATTACATTCTGGAAGAAGTATGAATTGCACAAATAGCCTTATAATAAAAGCAAAGCCTACTTCATTTGATCCAAGAAATATTTATCTTTAATAATTAGTTTTTATGATATTTAATAAATGGAATGATCTTACTCTTCAAAAAATAGTTCAAGATAAAAATAGATCACGGATTTACATAAACTTTGTAGCACTTTAATGTTAAATAACATTCAGGAAATATCCCTCCATTCCATACCATTTAAGAGTGCAAATCGTAAATGTGTTGCAACAAATAATACATGACTTTAATATGGCTCCAACCAAACAATGCTTTAAATGATTAGGACGTTATGGAGAAGTATTGTGATGATTGTTAAACGTAATTCTCTGTTTTTAAAGTCCAAATACAAACTATATGACAAGATGTAAGCTTGATATTAATAACCACCTTCTATGACTATCTATTCCTTCTAAATAAATAACATCAATTTAGTAAAGTTAATTAATTTTGAAAAACTATATTCAATGACGTCATTTTGATTAGCTATATTTAATCACGCAAATAAAAGAGCTCTCTCATTAATTATAAGATCGAATGACAAAATTAATTGGCGAAAACAGTCCTTTTATTGAGATTGGATGTTATGTAATGGCTATGTTTTGTGATTTTATAGAAAAAGGAGAAGTAACCCCTAGAGGATGTATTTAAGTGCTAGGAGCTTTGAAATAAAATAAAAATTAACAAAATCTCTTAAGGACTCTAATGGGAGGGGGGGGGGTAGGGATTAGGGTTGAAGGGCTTTGTTATGATCTGTTAGCGTTGTTCATATGTAGTGAAGGAAAAATTTTGGGGCTTACTCTCTAGAATATTTGAAAGGAATAGGCTATCCATGATGGTATACATAGTCATCATGATTCTCAAATGAAATAAAATTTGATGAAATGACGTTTGGAGTGGAGAATTCCATCTTGATATGTTGGTGTAAAGAACATGCAGTGGAGTTGTTGTTTCTTATGACACTTGCCATGACCAGGCCCGATGTTACGAAGATAGCGATTTAAGCCGATAGGGATCGTCTCTCGTTTTAGTAACGCCAACTAGGACCAAGAGTACGATTTTGCTACTCACGCATCACTCCTTCGCTTGCACAACCCCTTTTTTATAGGATGGCACATTTACACATCTCACAGACAGAGCAGAACAAGAACAACCATGCCTGAACCGGGACTCGAACCCAAGACGCCCAGATCCTGGGGTACAATGAAGTTATTTTGTGATTTCTTTTGGACAAGCGAGCACGGTGGGACAGACGACAATGCATTAATGCCATATTCATCCACCAAGAGTTTTATATAAAATAAAAACATGTGAAATTAGAGGATTCGAGTAGTAGATACTGTCTAAATATGCTTTCATAGAGAATTTGCAGTATTTGTTTGCTATTTCTTGCAGGAATCAAAGATACTTTAAGACAAACAGCCCTTTATGTCATATGTACGCATTTATCTACACTTATAATAAAGCTGAATGTGTGTGTGTGTGCGCGCGTGTGTGTGTGTGTGCGCGCGTGTGTGTGTGTGTGCGCGCGTGTGTGTGTGTGTGTTGGCGCTCTACAGGCCAGACCGTTGGACCTACAGCTACCAAATTTGGTACATGTATACCTTGGAGGTCGGGAATGTGCACCTCGGAGCCCTTTTTTCGAATTTTTAGTTAGAATTTGAATGAATTAAAATTTAAGCGAAATTTCGACGTTTTTCCGCTATAACTTCCGAAAATATAATCGGACAAACATGATTTTAGCATCAATTTAAAGATTAAAAAAATTAGCTTTCTAATGGTATCAGTGTTTTAATGTATAACTCAAGCGTCTATTTTTAACGAATTTTTAAAGAAATATTTTAACCATGTTTTTTTTAGCACGTGACTGGATAAAATAAAATAAAACAATGACGGAAGTTCAGATTTAAAAAAAACAACTATCATCTCTAATTAAATCTAAAGAAATACAACTTTCACCTGGTGACTGGATAAAATAACATAAATATAAAATGTGATATCTTCTAAAAAAACAAATGCAAGGCAAAGAATTCTATGATCGTTTGCAATATCTATATCATTAATTTCATAAATTATCTTTATTTATGGTAAACCTGATTGAATTTAGACAGGTTATGCACTGAAATCCCGACTTAATGGCATATTTCTATAATCGTTTGCAATACTTGTATCATCAATAATTTTTTCCCTTTTTCACTTTCTTTTAAAAACATATTTAACATTTTGGCAATATCATCGAAAAAAACATTTTTAATGTTTTGGAATAATAATCGATAAATTGTTAGAGCATTAAACTCAAAAAGGTTTTCCGAATAAAGTTACCGACTCTTTAACTACTAATAACTGAATCTTTTAACTTTAACTGTTTCTTAAATTTTGGCTAATGAATATGTGATTTAATTGAAAATTTTAGAACGCATTACTCATGGCGAACCAGCTGGCCGCCAAAGGCGGCTAGTATAAAATAAAATCTGATGAAATTGTAGGATAGGAATGGAGAATTCGGTCGAAATATTTTCTTCTAGAGAATACATAGCGAAGTTCTTTAGATTTGTCTTGCAGGGTGATACAGGATAAGACAGATGATAACTTATGTCATATCCAGAAGTCAAGAATCATTTTATAAAATAAAAACCCATGGAATTAGAGGATCGTAATGAAGGATTCGGTCGAAATATTTTCTTATAGAGAATAAACATTTAATTTTTATGTGAGATTTCTATTGTAAATAAATGGTTAAGTGGGACAGACCACCATTAATAACATATCTAGACGCCAAGAGTTTTATTTAAAAGCAAAATGAGTGAAATCAGACCAATGGTCGAGACTAACTACAAGCTCATTGTTTCCCCACTTATTTTAAATATTCAAAATTTATTATGCATGAAATGGTATCCTAAAAGTAAACAAAAGTTACAATTAATGGTAAGAAAAAGTAACTCTAGCAATTACAACATGAGCTACGCCATCAGAAAGGCACATCTTTTTTAAAATAAAAAAAGGTCTTCTTTTCTCTGCAAAAAACTGTCCCCCTCTCCAAAAAATATTTTCACACGGTTTAAAAACTTGATCCTTCAAACATTTTTAATGATTTACCTATCATTTAAAACAAGTTAAACTGCTTGTTTTTAGCAACGACTCTTTAATTCACACACAAATTTTACGACGTATTTAAAGCCTTAATAACTTCTAAAAAGTGTTCTACATTAACAATGAAATAAACATACGTATTTTTTGATTGCTATTAATAGTTTGTTCGATGTCGTATCATGGGTTGATCGAGAACATACCTTGAGTTGATTGATATCACCATAAAAATACCATATCATCTCAACCACCCGAAACGAAGTAATTGTCAAAACATACGTAACAGGATTATGTAGCGTTACTGTTGCTATGACAATGCTACAATCTCGGAACCTTTTAATTTTCGATGGTATTTTTTGACCGCTCTTTACGCTTCGTGTGCCCATGTTTTCCCTGGCAAAGGGAATTTTCTTAACAGAAAAATCCCTAATCCTGGTAAAAACCGTTGTGTCATGCTTTTCTATTAATTTAAATTTACAAGAAAACATATTCTATCCAAATGTGTAATGTTTGTTCCAAATGGAATGGAAAGATATATACCAGATGATAGTATTGAAAGTAATTTAATCCCACTATGTACTTACACTACAATCGTATTTGTAACCTTATGATAAAAGGATACTAAAGATATGGGACTCATATTTGTATCTCTGTTATTTTTGCATTTGTGGCAAATTCATTTTGAGCGCTTGGGTAATTTTCAACAACAGTATTTGCTTATTATAGTTTTTGTTTTAAAAGCAAGTAATATAAAAAAAATATTAATTCAATTCCTACTTAGATCAACAAAGAAAATTTTTATTTTAGTTGCTTTTTATTTTATAATTATCAAAAAAAATTATCAAGTGTCAAAAATTGTTGATTTTCGCAAGAATTGAACTCGCCTTCTTCACCTTTAGGTGAAAAAGAAAACGGAAACCCTTACATTTTACCAATCGAACTACAGCCCGTTGTTTTCAATTTTCATTACAAATGGCTAAAACTTTATTTTAAATATTGAAAACTAATTAAATTGAATTAATGAATTAATCTTTCAAAAATATGTATTAATATCAAGTGTCGTCCACTATAAGTTTTGAAAAATGTATTTAGATTTGAGTGAATGAATAAAAAGTTTTTTTAATTAATTTGAGCGTAATTAAAAGTATAATTATTTTGAAAATTTGCACAAGTTATATAGATAAACATATAAAGAGAGATTGTGAACTAATAGTAGGGATTTAAATAAAAATTACTGACTTAAATTTTTTTAACTAAACAATTAATGATTTTTCAAAATCCATTGATCATTTTGTTTTTCATGCATTATTTTAAAATTTTATCGATTTTTAAGTGATATTATTTGTATTAATTATATAATTTTAAATTGTTTTTCTTCGCTTTTTTCTTGTAATTACTTCCATAAATGTTGATGAATAATAAAATAAAATAATTAATTCATTAATAAAATCATGAGTTACTTTATTCAACGCAATTCATGTAAAATATGAATTCAGTATGTATACAGTGTAACACAATGTTTAAATTTGAAAGTATTTTCATGAATATTTCATGAAACATTTTTATGAGTTTATATACAACATTGTACATATATATAAAAAAATCTTGTCATTTAATTATATGAATTCATAAAAAAAAAATCCATTTTCCCAAACGCTGAAATGCTAATATTTATTAGAAAAAAAGAAAAAATATAAAGTAAAATTACTATATTCATATCAAAGATTAAAGGTACTTCTTCTTCTTGCATACAGCCGACCACCCCGCCACCACTGAACGTAGCAGTATCGACAGGATTTGTTGTGGTCGACTGCAGGTTAAAGATACTCCAATATTATGTTAAGTCTTCTCTAGGATAACAGCTATTTTGGATAAAACTAAGCACATTTCGATCGGCGATCCCATTCACTTTGCGACACCTTGCCCTTTTACTCTTTCATGGCACCTCAGAAAACCCTCATCATCCCTAGAAAGTCTGTGGTACAAAAGAGTCCTTAGTAATCCTTCTTCCAAAAGTAGAATCATAAACATGATTAGATTCCTAATTGAGCAGGGAGAGCTGCTTCAATTATAGTAACTCTGCTATCTCTTAGGACACCATTTAATACAGCTCGTGCTTTATCCATAACTTGTTTTTCATCCCCCTCTCAATATTTTTAACTCTTTTGTGCATTCATACTGCATATTACAATGCCAGTTTCTTGTACTCAAGAAGTTCAGTCCAGCCTTTATCATCACTTGCTATGTTGTATTTTCATGTATTTAATCATTTTTCTGTATCTTTCAAATTCATTGTTGTGTACTTTTTTTTTGTTTATAAAGTCCACCTACATCTATACCAAACCGGAAAGGGGCCACATGAGCCCTAGAAATGGAGGTGTGGTGCGGTGTTAAATGCTAAATATATAGAAAAAATATGACAATTCTGAATTGGGAATAGTGTTTGTTCAACAAATAATTATAAAAAAAACCTGTTGATTTTAAGAATTCTATATTTGAATTTTTTTCGATTTTTAAATAACATGTAGCAGTAAAAGAGACTAGATGGTTCTTAATCATCTATTCTGGCACCTGAAAATAAAGACATTAAAAATTCATTTTTGGAACAAAAAATTAAGTTTCTTCAATATTTTAAAAATATTTTAGCACATGGATTTATAGATTAGATAATATTACTGTAACGTAAATAACACGCATATATTACTGCAATTCTTTAGTAAATGCAAGGTAAAAGAAATTCAAAACCTGGGTTAAAAAGAACATTTTATTCTACAAATCTTTCAATAAACCAAGCTCATGCAACAGAAATACAACCAAATATACAAAAAGTAACGCAAACAGAGAGCAATTTGCTAAATAGTAAAAAAAAGTAATGATATTAAAGCTAAACTAATAGATAATTCGCATTGTGATTAACAATTCAAAGAGTGAAACGCTCTCATGTGAGTGCCTCGGCTTATATAGACTACATTCAATTTCCTAGAAAATTCTGAAGATCTTGGTTCCTAATACTGAGGGGGATGGTATACTTGCATTTCGCAGAATTTCAGTTTTGTTATTAAAAGTACTGAATTTTTAGTACTGAATTTATGAGCAAGTGGCCAAAGTCGGCATCATCTGAACCACTCAGCATCTTTTAAAAATTCCTGTAAATGCCTTTTCAAGGCAATGAAATTCGCATGTCGGCGAAGTAATGTAATTGATTTGTAATAATATAATGTGTGTTTAAGAATGATTAAATACGATAAATTAGAGATGAATAAAGTATGATATATTAAAGATGAAAGTCCGAAATGCTGAAATAGGTTTTATCAATATGTATGTATCGGTTTTTTATGCATTTAAAAAATATCCCATCTCAGGAACGTAAAATGAACTTGGATGGGAAAACTGTATAACTTTTGCATACAGGAACAGAAGCGTACAATAGAATTAATTTTCTATAAAAAAAAGCCGATTGTGAAACTAATAAGAATATGTTCGGGACGATGATGCAATATTTGAAATATTAATTGGAATCGCAAGATTTGACAGAATTTTGCAGGAGTATTTAGTAAATTCTAAACCTCAACAAAAACAGTTGGAAAATTCGAAAGGAAATTTAAAAAATTTATTTCTGCACAAGAATGTGCAGTAAGACTTCCATTTGAAATATATCGTTAACCTTTGATTTCAGCTGTACAGTTTCAGTACAATGGTTACATGCCAAATCTCTTATATATATAACTTATTTCCATTTTTGAGCTATCTATTCACAAATAGACAGCATAACACCAAAAATGATTACACTTTTGAGCCAAAAAAAAATTCCAATAAAACACCAAATTTCAAAAATACTTTTTTATGAACATGCAGAAGTTTAAAATGTAGAGCTTTGACAAAATATTGATAAATTTTTTTATAAGGGTGGATTTGCTTTATCCATTTCTGCTTCTAGAAAATTAAATCAAAATATTAATTACGAAAATTGAATATTATAAAATACTTCAAATAATTGGTAATTTGATTTGTTGCACAATATTTGATACTAACCCAATTACTTTAACAGTTTTACACAGTTAAATGGCAGAGATGATAACAGACAGCATCATCTCTATACGTTTGTTCCTCAACAATATAAGAACATTTTTCTATTATAAATTTTGCATTAATATCGTTAAAAAATCTTTCCTTGAACCAAACCTCGAATCTATTCATGCAGTTTAGAAACCCATATACTATTTTTAGTCGTCTTTGGCAACCAACTATTTCGCAGGAGATATTGGCTACATTTAGCTTTAATTAAATCGTTTAGATAGCACTTCATGATTTCATAAACTGATTGATTGCCAATGATTGAGCCAGGATTCCATCAAACTTTCATATATTAAAGCTGTACGTATATTCTGTTCATTATAACTATGATCTTTTCTAATGGAGACCAATACCTCTATTATATCCAGTTCATCTCAAAATTTACTTAGCGTTTTAAAACTTCACTTTGCACTTCTTCGTGTACTTAGTATAAAAAAAGTATAGTAATAGTCAAAAAATTCGAAATCAAGATTCTAACAAAGTTTCACATATTAGTCTTGAGTTCCCTGTATTCGAAAGACCTATTTTTGTTTTAGTTCAGTTATATTAACGTCCCATTTTGAAGCAACACTAGGGCTATATTTGCACCGACTTCGTAATTTTGAACCGTGGTCAGATGACGGGGACGACACCTGAGCTGGGACCCCCTCTCCAAACTTCCACACCACACCAGCGGGTGGACGTTTGGCTGAGACGGATTTAACTTAATTTGCACCAGACCCACTTACACGGCGGTTCCTCGGTGGAATCTCGTGGTGGAGCCTCGAACCTACAATCCTCCGGTCCCGAATCCGAGACCTAACCACCAGACCACTCCGGCCAGATCTATGTTTGAAAAATGCACATTGTTTGTCTGTGACAAAATTAAGTCAAAAACGTTTTGAACTTGAAAGCTGAAATTTGGTATACGGTATTTGCACCAAATTTGCAGATTTCTATCAAATTTCGTGTTAAATCCGCTCAGAGGAAATTTGTCGGCTGTCCGAATGTAAATAAACATGATAATTACAAAACGAAAAGAGCTATTTTGATTAAATTCGTTTAACAGATTTGGGATCTATAGTGTAGACAACTGTCAAATTTTGAGCTGAACCCAATAAAGCCTCTTCTATCTGTCGATCTGTACTTCCAATAATATAATTCAGTTATAATACAGTGACTTAAATATATTGAATTTGGTATTGGATTTTGTGATTTTTATGTCGAGTTTTTGTTTCAATAGGTCAAGAAAAATGCGACTTAAGTACAAATTCGATTTATTAGATACTATTAACGCATGCCAAGGATTAATCGTAAACAAATTCGACAAGCATGACAAGTTCAGTAAAAGTGCTAAATTCATTCGAATAATTAATATTTCATAATTATTGTATGCCATTATCATGTAAGGCGTTCTGTGGCATGGCAAGATTTTTAAACAGTATGTGAGGAAGCTTTAATGTGTCACACTATTTTGTTCCTTCAATAGACTACATCTTTATGAAACAGGATACATTAATTTCAATACCGGAAAAAAATTATTCAATCTGATAGAACAATAAAAATAATTTTGATTTCTTCCACAATGATGAAGATTCTATTAAGAAATATATTAAAAATTAAGTTTAAAAGTTAATTAATTTATACTGCAGAGCATTATAGTCATTAAATTAGCATCTTAAAAGTTAATATTTCGAACTTTAAAACAATGTTAATATTTTTGTGCGGGAATATTTTCTGGAGTTATAACTGACACAAGACATCAAAATCAACTTCTTTTTAATTAATTGAAATTATAATAAATTCTAATAATTTTTAGGTGCAAATTTTAACCCTCCTAAGTATAACTGGGCCAAATTTGAAATCTCTAGGTCAAATGGTCTCGCTTTCAGAGTGGCAATACAACATTACATGTATATTCATATTTATTATAAGTAAAGATAAAGAATAAACAACCTAGAACTTTTTTATACGCAGAGGAATTTTCTTTATATTTAATCTAAAATTTTTCAAATTGCTTTGTAATTTCTTAAAATAAACAGCCGAAATTCGGAATACATATGTTTTAACCAGTGTCTTTTATGAATTAAAAGCAGATACAAATGAAGACAAATTTATATGATAATTTATATTGGCCTTTTAATAAATGCAATTTTTTTTCGGAAAACATTTCCCTTTTCTTCAGTAAATTAAAACTAGAGTAAGTTTAAGCTAAAATCCTGGTGGTAAAAATCCCTATGTTAGGGAATTTTCTGATTCATCACTTTAATCATCAAAGCGAAAAGTATTACGCAACCGACTTTTTCTCGCTGGGCTAATTATACTAAAGAAAACTAGGAGGCACCCAGTGGTCATTCTACAAAGACGGCTGTTACTGGACACACGTCGGGTCTTACTATGTGAATTCAACTATACTTTGTATAGATATTCAACTGTAGTTTATATAGCTGTTTACAAGAAATGCTTTCAATTAAACTACGAATATGTCT
>JAPMOQ010022274.1:2375892-2411070 GCA_026543055.1 Argiope trifasciata
TAAGAATAGTTTAATGTGCTTAAACAAACAAAATTCTATTGAAGAAAATTTTGTTTTTTTTAATAGATAGCATTCTATTTAAGAATAATTTTATGTGCTTAAACAAACAAAATTCTATTGAAGAAAATTTCATTTTTTTAAATAGATAGCCTTCTATTTAAGAACATGTTCATGAACTTAAATTGATAGTATTTTGTTTTAAAATAGTTTAATGTGTTTAAATAGACAACATTCTATTTCAGAAAATTTTAATGTGCTTAAATTGATGGCATTCTATTTTAGAAATTGTAATGTGCTTAAATTGATGGCATTCTATTTCAGAAATTGTAATGTGCTTAAATAGCCAGCATTCCATTCGAGAAAAATTTTATAGCAAATGTAAACTTTTGTTAACGTTATAATAGTAAAATACAAACTTTAATAACAAACTTTCTATTTATGAACATTTTAATGTGCTTGCTACTTAAAAAATAAAAACGATACATTCGTCACTTAATTTATTTATCACAGTAATTTAATAAATATTTCACAATACATAATAATTTTTCAAATATTTTTAAAATTATATGAATTTTATATAATATTTTATACAATGTTTCAGAATCCTGAGGAACATGTATAAACATATAAATGAATCATGTGACTTTATTTAACATTTAAATTTTTATTCATCACATAATATGAAGAATACACTTTTCGTTTCAAAGAAATCGAAAGAACTATTCTTCAAAGTACAGAAATAGAATTTCTGAATTAATTATTAGTATCCGTTCTTATTGATAAATGGTTTTGTATTAATATTTGTCAATCTTATTTTTATATTTAACTGACTCCTAAATTAATACGTACGTATGTCATAAGCAATAAATATGTTGAATTTTAATACAGTTTGTCACGAATTATGCAATGCCAAAAGAAATGCTGAATGGAATCGTGCAAGAACCCGGATATAATGTCACGAGGGCCCCAATAAAGATTTTAGTTCAGGAATATTCAAATTAAAATTTCACGCGGAACGAATTATTATATGTCGCTTAGAATATGTTATGATACATTGTAAAAATATTCTAAGTACCGATATACTGCAGAAATTCTTGACATTAGATTTACATAACTTTACAGGAATAATTTTTTCAATTATATATCATTTAAAAAAAAAGAAAGAAATTCCAAAGGCAATTTATTCTAGCAAAATCCCTTTATTATATCATTTTCTTAACCATGAATTTCTTTAGTACAACCAATATGGCCATTGTAATTTCAAGTTAAAATTATGATGGCTGAAAAAAGTGTTGAAAAAAAAAGGAAAAATTTACTATTTAATATTGTCTATTTTTTGTAATTGTTTAAGAAAATTTTAGTTTTCATATTTGATTTTCACTTCAAATTTCAAAATGAGTAGAGAAGATTCTTTAAAAATTAATATGATCAGCAAAAATAATTTTGCAATATTTATTTTTTAATAAATATATTTCTTCTGAGACGACAATTGAAAAAATTTTGAAAAAGGAAAAATGTGTGACTTTTAGTACCGTTTCTTTAATGTAATTTTTTTTAAGAGTTTTTATTGTCTCTTTTGATTTTTATTTCAAATTTCAAAATGAGTAGAGCAGATTCAAAAAAAAAATTAATAGCAAAAGTAATATTTTGATATTTTAATTTTCCTTAACAAGCCTATTGCGAAGAGGGTTGAAAAGATGTTGAGATGATTGAAAAATGTTGAAAAAAAGAAGAAAAGAAAAGAAAAACACGTGGCTTTTAGTATCGTCTATTTTATAAGTGTTTTTAAATAAATTTTTAATTCCATTTCAAATTTCAAAGCGAACAGAGCAGATTATTTAAAATCAATATAGCCAACAAAAGTAATTTGTCCAACATTTTAATTTATCTCAACAAATCTTTTTTTCTTTCAGAGATGATGGTTAAAAAAAATGTTGTGATGGTTGAAAACATTTTTCAAAATGAAAAAAAACATGACTTTTAATATTACCTACTTTATGTAAATTTTTATTCATACATTTGATTTTCATTTTGAATTTTAAAACGAGAAGAGTAGATTAAAAAAAATGATATGGTCAGCACCAGAAATCTATCCCTATATCGTTTTTCTTTAACACATATTTTTCTTCTGAGTTAATAACTGAAAAAATAAATGTTGAAAAAATAAAAAAATACTAACTTTTGATAGCATCTATTTTATGTAAATTTTTAGAGAGTTTTTATTCACACATTCGGGTTTCATTTCAAAATTCAAAATGAGTTGAGCAGTGATGAAAAAAATACTACAGTCTCAAGAGAAATTTTTAAAGTTTTATTTTCTCTTATCAAATCTATTTCTTCCGAGATGATGCTTCTGAAAAAAATATTTGAAAGAAAGGAAAAATGTGTGATTTTCAGTATCGTCTATTTTACATATATACTTTATTCACCTTTGTATTTTATTTCAAATTTCAAAATGAGAATGACAGATTTAAAAAAAAAATTAATATGGTCAGCAAAAATAATTTTTGAAACTTTCATTTTTCAATAAATTCATTTACTTCGAGATGGTACTTAAAAAATAATGAGAAAAGGAAAAATGCTTGATTTTCAGTACCGTCTATTTTATATATATATTTTTTCACTTTTGATTTTTATTCCAAATTTCAAAATGAGAAGAAGAGATATTTTTTATAAATTAATATCGCCAGTAAAAGTAATTTGTGAAACTTTCCTTCCCTCACAAATTTACTTCTTCTGAGATTTTGCTTAAAAAAAATATCGAAAAAAAAGAGAAATGCGTGATTTAGTATCTTCTGTTTTATATAATTTTTCCAAGTGAATTTTTGTTTTCACTTTTGATTTTTATCGCAAATTTCAGCAGATTTTTAAAAATATTAATATGACTCCAAAAGCAATTTGTCCATATATCATATATAAATTCTTTTAGAGAATTTAGATTTTCATTTCAAATTTTAATATATGTAGAGCCAATTTTTTAAAGAAAATTTATGTAACAGCAGAAGTAATTTGTCCACAATTCATTTTTTTTCATAGCAGATTTATTTCTTTAAAGGTTTATAGTAATTAAATAAATAAATTTATTTATCCCTAAAATTGTTCAAAATTCTAACGAATGAAATTTCAAAAACATTACTCAATCATCACAAAAAACAAAAACAATGAGATAGAACGGTATAAATAGTTAAACAGAAAGCTCTTGGTGTCTGAAGAAATTACGAAACGCGAAAAAAAAGTTCATGTTTTAAAAAATCAAAATAATGGCAGCTGTATGGCAACATGGGAAAAAAGTTAATGCTTTAAAAAAATCAAGATAATGACATATAGTTGGCAATGTGGGAAAAATGCATGTTTAAAAAAATCAAAATAATCACAACTGAATGGCAAGCGAATACGGATTTTTTTCATCCACAGGAAAATTTATTAGGTTCTTCCATTGTTACAGTTAAATCTACTTGATTTTAATTCCGAAGTAATAGTACTTTTTGTGGTAACAATTAAAACTAAAGCTGAAATTTCTAAATGCCTCATAAGTAAAATTGGTTGTATGCTACATTGCGTAAATTTTAAGGAATTTTATTTATCTATTAGTTGTTTCTGGGAACCAGTTCACCGGTATAAATGGCTGCCAAAATTTTTAATTAAATATTTGGCATAAATTGGTCTTAGTATCTTAATCGTTAAGATATTTTTAAATTTCAAATTTTGATAGACTTATAACTACCACTATTTTCTTATACAGTTGGCCATACACCACTGCCTTTCACTCATGTTCCTGATGTTGCGCAATTTTATAATTTTCTGTCTAAATCTTTACATACTTACATATTTAATTATATTGCAAAAAGTAGCAAAAATGAACACACTTTAAAAATGTGGTTGCTGTTACTCATGGCACTTTCTTTCAAGCCCGCTGACGAACTATCAGAGTGTGTAATAGCTTCTGAGGGAGAAACCTCTGAATAACCCAGGACAAATGTCTGACTTCAAGCTCATTTAACGATGGCACACGCATTCATTTGCACAACCTCTTTTCACGGGAGGGGGGGACACAAAGAAAAGAAGAGCCGTTCCGGAACCAGAGCTGAAACCGGAGACGCCTAGATCAAGGAAATCACTGAATTTGTGACCGGGTTCAGTTGAAAGTATTCTTAATTTGTGTTCCAAATCTTCTTTTACAAAAATTGAAACAATTATTACTAAAAAATTACAATTATTTAAAAACAAAGTTAAAATTGGAATGCTTTTTTTTTTTTGCCTTTTTAAAATTAAATCTTTATTGTAAATACAATAAACAGCCAAACATTTTATTGGAGGTATGCGATAATGTTTTCAAAATCATACTAGTTATAAATTTATCCAAATTTGTAATTCGTAAGCATTTTGCTGAAAACGACCTTAAGGCTCAGTTATACAAAATATTCAAGTGAAACCTTTGGCAACCATTTATATTGGCGAAAAAACTGGTCACCAATGTGGTTAGTATCAAAATAAACGTATTACACAAAATGAATAATTTCAATGTTGATGGATTCATAAAACTTTTCTTCCTGCAGCAATATAATACATATTAGAATCCATTCCACCCATTCCACCTAAAATTTGCACATTCCCCCCCCCCCCCAATTGAAGCTTTTCATGAATTTTGAAAATTGTTTTTCATTTTTTGGTTAGATATTAATCTGTGGTTTCGGCTTCTATAGTATCGATTTACTCACATATTTCATCATAAGCTTATCAATTATTAGATTTTTGGTAATAAATCCTAAGACTCATTGATATCAAAACTTACTTGCAGCTAAAACTAATAATTTCTTCTAATTACATGAATGGCTTGAACAATTAATAATACTCCTCCCAACCATTTTTTGCAAAAAGAAGGATTCATTTTTCTTTATGAACTTCGCATTTGAATTAAACTTTAAAATTAGTCGCCAAATTATTCACTTGGAATACTGATTGTGCTTTTCTTTAAATTAAATGTCGTGCACATAAATTAATAATTATAATATGCTAAAATAGCATTAAGACTATTTTAGGTGGATCTCGTAATTTTAAACCGCGGTCAGGTAACGAGAACACCTGAGTGGGCACTCTTTCCTCTCCAAACTGCCGCACTACACAAGCGGGAGGACCTTTGGTACCTACCAGACCCGTTTCTGTCTTGCATTTGATTTCATGTGTACCAAACCCGCTTAGATAACCATTCTTTTGAGAAAGCTAGCCTAAAACTTTACCACACTGCCCTTTAATAATATTAGTGATAACATTATTGATATTGGTATTAAGGAACATTTACAGAAATGAAATAGATAAAGCAGAAAAACTTACTCTTTGAGTTTTAAATTAGCGTGATAATTTGATCCTAAGTTACGGAGCAAACCAGCAGGCATGGTTTCCAGCCAATTTTCTCCCCTAAGATCCAGTGATAGTGTCACTCCCTCTTCATAATATTTTATCACATAATATTTTATACATATTATGTGGCAGTTTATTACATATTATTGGGCAAGACCATTATTGACCAAATGTATTCAGATTTCTGTTTTCAAACTTCTCATCAGTAGATATGTATTAAATGCATGGCATGGTACATTAGTTGCGAAATATTGATCTTTAATGCAAATCTGGCTTTTTTTAATGAATCCAGCGTACAACTTTTGACGCTTAATAACTGGCATATGACAAGTGTAAAAGTTCTTGAAAATTGAATTTGTATTTTATATTTTTTTCTGTCCGAATGAAACCAAAATTTGACATAGAATTACAATCGTAGTCAGAAAATATTATATATTAAATGCCATAGATTTAGATATTGCGTTTTGAAGTATTGTGTTTCAACAGAATTGATTCAACATTTTATAAGGATTTAGAATTTAGATGCTAAAACTGTGAACCAAGATACCTGATATTACATACCATGTATCAAATATCATTTTATTAACAAATATCATGCAGAAATTACGTTTCTTAATTATTACGTTCAAATGCTGAAATAAAAACAGAAGATAAATGTCTTTGGGCATCAAATTTGATATCGATCAACATTATAGATACTAGTCCAACAAATTTGATATCGATCTACATTATAGATACTAGTTCACCAAATTTGATATCGATCTACATTATAGATATTAGTCCACCAAATTTGATATCGATCTACATTATAGATACTAGTCAACCAAATTTTGTTTATCTAACTCTTTATGTTTAGTAGTAAGATTTACTTTAACTGAGACAGCCGGACTGATAGAATTTCCTGAATAGATGATACTTAAAATTTGATGGAAATCTACAAACTTGGTTTGAGGACAGGGCCACATACTTTATTTTCACCGGTTAGCTCAAAATGTACTGGAGTTATTATATTTAAATGCATACAGACATATGTCATTCCAAAATGTATTTTTTGGACTAAAGAACATCTTATTATATCAATTTAAATATTAAGCAATTTTTTACCTTGGATTTTGTAAATTTTTATGCACATACTCTTCTTATGCAGTATTTGCATCAACAATTACTAATGTTTCAATCAAATTCAAATCACTGCTAACATTTAACCAAATATTTAATCTCGTACTTTTATTCTATTATTGAATGCTAAAGATAATTTTTGTTACTATATTTAAAGTTTGCAAGCGGAATAAGAAAATTAAGATACGGTTATTCTATAGACAGCATAAATCAGGAAATAGATTACCAGGGCGACTGCACAATAATGATAAGGAGCTTGACTTCATTCGAAAAGTTCATGAGTACGAAAAGGTGACAAAAATATTATTGGCAATAAAAAAATATGACTTTAATTGTCTATTATGATTTTGTGCTTGAAAATCTTTGTTGAAGCTATTTTGCATATCAAATATGTAAGAAGTTAACTGAAATTAGTCACTGCTATTTCTGCTGTTCATCAATAAATACAAGAAAATTACTTTTTTGTGATATTCATCTACATTGAAGCAGCTTAATAAATATTTATGTAACGATTCTTTTTAAAAATGATTAGAAATGAAATACTAAACCGTTTTTATGGGCGTGGCTCTCTACTTTTTGTGACGTCAAACAAAACCATCTCACTGATTGGCAGGAACAGTTATCGTAATGAAATGGATTCACCTAGGCGTGGAAAAGTGCAGGGATTTCCAGCTCAAATCTTTTTATTTTTTACTAAGCGAAACGAAGTAAAGTTAAAGCGAATTGTGACGTTGTTAGGTTTAATTTATTTTTTGCACAGATTGGTTCTCTGAAGGTCAGAGGTGTCAGAAATGAACTATTTAGTCACGCTAGCTATGTTAGCTAATTGAATTGGGGAGAAAAAAAAATCAATAGGTGAATTCAAAATGGTTGATTATAAGTCCTTTATCCTCTTTATTTCAAACGTTATTTTTTATTACATTTTGTTGTTTCTATAGTTTTTTTTATATTTTGTATATGTTTCAAAGTTTCATGAAAAAAGTTTTTCTAATTGTGGCTTTATTTTTCTTTTTTAGATTTTTATTGCTATTGAATTGCGTCGTAAGTATTACTTCATTATATTTTCTTACTTTTTGTTTAATCGAATAGAAAACTGATTTTTCAATTTATAGATCTAAGGACTATATTTATATTATGGAAATTATCAATTTTTATTAAATTGATAATTTTTATTTATGGAATTGCTTTCCAGCATAATACAATACCAATAACTTTTTTTTCACCGGCGATAATAAGAAATTTTTTATTATAATACTGAAAGAATCTTTAAGTTTTGTTTGAGTAAATAATTACATATGTGACTTGCCTTGGTTATATGGGCAACATCATGACGGTAATTCATTTCGTAACAGACTATATGAAATAATGTTCGTAAGTATTGACGTATTGATACTTGTTAGTAGGAATAATTGTATTCTGCGTATGGTTGCATGAAAATTTATGTCCATATGTTCTAAAATCACTTCTTGAATTTTAATTTCATTAGAATGCGCCACCTTGGGATGCTAAGTTTAACACTTTCTTTGCTTGTAATATGGAACAAACTGATGATGCACATAGAGAATCTTTACATGGTAATTAAAGGAATTAATGTATGTATGTTGTCCGTAGGACCATGAAAAGTCACGTGGGTGGTTATTAATTACTAAGACAAAACCATAACTTTTTTTCAGTGCTGTGATAAATTCTTTTCTTTATAATCTTTGTTTGCTAGAAAACTGTTGCCATTTATTATCCGCGAAATAGTTTCTATAATCTGTATTGCGAGAAATCAACCAAAAAAAAATTTAATAAATTTAACCCATTTTAACATGCTATTTTAGAAGAATATCTGATAGAATTTCGTCTTGAAAATTTTAATATTCATATAATTTACTATTATGCCATTCTTTTTCAAAAAATGTCTTAAATATACGGATAAGGACATTTAAAAAAGTATTCCTTTACCTAATTATTGAATAACTTATTAGCTTTAATGCCGAAACGAAATAAAAAATTCAAAATTAATTACTTTTTCTGTTTTATATTAACTTATTAAAACAGCATATAAAATTTATGAAAAATAAAAAGCTACAAATAACATACTATTAAAAAAATATTCTTAAATTAGATTTTTTTAATCAATATTAAAATGCCGCCTAATTAATAGAATTGCAAATAAATGAATCATTAAAAATTATTGTTAATTGAACGAATAAGCAAAAATACAATTGGCCTTTGGTTTATTTTAATTTTCTTATAATCTGAATTCTTTGTTTATTCGAATTTTTTTGTGATCTTTTGAATTTCTTATTTACCATTATGTTAAATGTATCCCTTTTTGTTTCAAATGAATTTTTGAAAAAATCGAATTTTTATTTTAATCCCCTAAATTTCTAATTACTCAAATTCCATTATAATTTTAAAACTTGTATTCTTTGAAATTATGGCAAAAGAATCTTTTGGTTTATATTTAAGTAATTGAACAGCTTGTTAAAAAAACAATCGTAATAATTTTTAAATAATTTTATTCCCAATTATGACCATCCGTAAGCATTTTCGTGCTTTATATTTAACCTTGTGGCGTGCAGAATTTAAATAATTATTTTATGGTTATTCGACATTGAAAACTAGACTTCTAAGACTAACTTCTAGACTAAACTTAAAAAATTACATTACAAAATTGTTTTCACTGCGCTTTAAGATTAATTAGTTAGATAAAAACTTGATACTATGCAGTGTGCTTCTAAAATCATAAGACTAAAGATAAATCATATATAGTATATGGATATCATAACAAGTCATTCTTCCACTTGAATATAAAATCATTTGCCAGGGAAATAATTTTTAAAGAATGAAAGTAGCCTATAATGTGTAAAACACAAAATTAATGGATTGCACATTAACAATACATTTTGATAATGTTATTAATGTAAAAAAATTTCATTTTTTAAAAATTTTGATCAGAAACCATATAGATTTAACCAGTCTTTAAAAATTAAAAATGGAAAACTTCTTAAAAGCAACTTGCCTTTATTAATGTACCAAACATGAATTATTTTTTCAAGAATGTGGGCATAAAAACAGAAACTTGAGAGAATAGTAAAAATTATTCAACTTAAATTGAAATTTTAGCTAAGATAATGATAACATTTTAATAATTCAATCGAAATTGCAATTTAAAGATTAAATATTTATAATATGTTTAATCTTTAATGAGTAGTTAAAAATTTGCTCCTCATATTTACAGCAGTCTTTACTTCTTAATAACACTATTTTTAACGTTTCATGCTTTTAAAATTTTGTTTTATATTTCCAATTTAAAAAACATTTCTACTAGCCAAATTCTTTAATATATAATTTAAAATCAGTTTCTAATTTTTTAAAATTATATTAAGAATTTTGGACTACGGTATATATGTATAATTCATTATTGCAAATCAATATGATCGAATTATGATGAAATTTTTCAATAATAAATTTTTGGATTGATACCGATTGTCAGGTAGAATTAAAAAATATTAGGTTAACAAATAGTTAAAATCTATAAAAATATAAAATTTTCTACAAGAATGCAATGTTGCACAAAATTTAGAAATGTATTTTATTTAAAAGCATTTGAAAAATTTATTACAAAATCGCATCATTAAAAACATTTAAAAATCGCAATTTCCTATTTAATTTACTAACCAACGATTTCATGTCAATACATGCTATGTTCTTAAAAGGGATTTTAACATTATTAATAGCTAATATATTTCTAAGACCTGAGATGTCAAGTAACCAATCTGTTTTAAAAGAAACTAATCACTTTTCCATATGGAATAAAAGAAGCCATTAGCATAGAGAATCGTTTAACTATATTCGGTTGTAATAATATGTCAAACTTTATGTTTGTGAATCACAAATTAGAACACGCAGACATGAATCTTAAAGATTAAACAAAGTGTTTACGACTTTCCAAAAGAAAATAGAAATTGCACCAATTTGTTTGTGCTCTAGAAATTCATGAATATATGCGCAATATCGTTCATGAAAAATCGTTTTCAATTATTTTTCCATCATTTGTGGCAGTTAAAAAGTATTTTTATTCGCTTAGTCGTGATCTCACTTATGACGAATGCGTTTTCAAATTAGTTTTCAAACAGCAACTGCTTTATAGGCGGATTTTCAAATTATCTGTTAAGTTTCCAGTCTTAGTCTCAGTTTAAATGATACTTTACAGTAATTTATGTGTTATGTATACATTTACACATAAATCATTTCATTTCATGGAAACATATTTTGAAAACATCGTTACATGGCATTAAGTAATTACCATGCCCAATGATGAAAACAAATTTTCAAATGAAGGAAAATTAAAAACAGTTTAAATTAATTAATTGTTAAAGAAATCAAAACATCAACTGTTATTAAAATAGCATTATTGTTCACGTTTAAAAAGTTATTAAAATTTCCCAGTTTTTGCTTTTTAAACACTTTTTCTAAACAAATTATTGATCTTTTTATATTTATATATATTATTTCGAATTTATCCATTATTTTATATTTTCAAAATAAAGTTTCTAAGTAACATAATAAAAAATTGCTTAAAAAATAACAATTCATTTGTTTTTTATGCATTATCTACTTGATACTATTTATGTTTTCCTTTTATATTCTACTGTTGTTTTTATTGCAGGAATCGTGCGTAGAATTACTGCTAGGTTCAATTAAAAAAATTTACTTTTGGTCTAAAACAATCATCAATCAGACACAGTAATTTCCTTTTCCACTAGAAAAAAAATTACAGTTTACCTAAACCCTTGCATCTATTTCTATTGGGAATTAATAATGGACTGAGAACTGTCTACTTTAAAATATTTTAGTGTTCTTTCAAAATTCGTTAATATGATCTGGCGACTGTGTGTTTATTTTTAAAAGCTATTCTTATGATGAGGGCGAATTTACATTTGCAAAGCAATTCTCGAGTATACTAAATGTCAATAAAACTGCTTTTATGATGACGATTACATGAAAATGACTTTGGTGTTATTCAGACAAGGGATGCAATTCTGAAGAATGATTTCCTTAAAATTTTGAGAATTTTATTTGATTGTATTTCTCACAAGCTTAAATTTGTGAGATCACCGAGGAGATCGACCAGAATGAAACGTATAGAATACAATATAATAGCACAGATTGAGAATAAAACTAAAAAGAAGAATATAATTGCTGTAAAGTTCTTATATGTATACGGAATCCTTTAAATAAGCATTTTTTAAGGTTGAAAATCAAATGAATGTATTCCCTATATAGTTTAAAAATAAATTGCTCATTTGCAGTTCCGCTTATTAACCGTTATCAAGGTATAGAAAAAGATAGAAATGTTGAAAAAGATAGAAAGTAACAGAAAAAAAAAGAAAAATAGTTGATCATATCATAATGCAAAACAAAGCAGAAGTTTTTAATTACACAAATATATTTAACTGTTTTTGTTTTTCACGAATGTTCAGTATAATGAAATAAATTCATTCATAAAAGAAATCGCTGTGCCTAAAATGCAATTTTCTTTTGATACATACAGGGTGATCAGCGAATAAGCCCTGATTTCAAAATTAAATATCTTTACAAAAAACATCGATAGAATTATGCGGTAAACTGTACGTTTATTAGCAAAATTGTAAAAATAGGGAATAAAATTCTTAAAATAGTGTACAAATAGTGTCAATTTTTCGCTATACAAAAGTTAGAAAATTTAGTTACATAAATCATTAACAGATGGCGCTCTGTGCTGAAAACACTTTTGCAAAAATTTCTCTGAAAGGAGTCTTTAAAAAAACAAACAAACAATAAAGTGATGCAGTCTTTGCAATAAAAATATATTTTTTTCAAAATGTTCACCGTTCGGAACAATGAAGTGGCGTAATTGAACAACGAAATTCGACATCACATCTTGCAATGTCTCAACGGACATGGAATCACATGCAACACCAATCAACGATTCAAGCTCATCTAGAGTGGCGGGATTGTTTCTATAGACAGTGTCTTTCACTGCTCCCCACAGAACGAAGTCACAAGGAGTCAGATTGGAGTCTATAGGCATTGTGATTAGAGCTCTATCTGTTAACGATTTTCTTACATAAACTTTTGTGCACCATTTTTACAGTTTTGCTAATAAGCGTACAGTTTACCGCATAATTCTATCGATCTTTGTTGTAGAGATATTTAATTTTGAAATCAGGGCTTATTCCCTGTATTCACCATATTAACATTAAGCATTGCAATGATATCTCTATGATACTGCTCGATATTTTGAATACTTTACAATATCGTGGCGGTATTGTAGAATAAATTATACTAACAGAATTTGCACAAGACAATGAGTTCGTGAAAACCATTTACATTTGATAAATATATTTGGCTGTTCGCACCACAAAGACAGTAATAACCAATTTAATAGGACAATTGACCATTCTTGTTCGAATGCTGTAGTTAGTACATTTTATCACATTAATTGGAAAATTGTTAAAAATGATTAAATTGTAAAATTTTAATCAAACCAAATTGTTAAATCTCTCGCCGCAGGTCGAGAATTTGATATGTCTAGTTTATATAATTTAAAATCTGATAGTGAAAATTTTGTTCATAATATCTTTCAAAAATCGCAATCAAACTTCCTTCCTGTACTTCATTATGGATATAAAAAAAAGACATTTTATCAAATATTTGTACAAACTGATATTTTCCCCCAAAAATATTGAACTTTCAACCGAATAAAAATGGCTTATGCAATAATTTCTATTGATGAATTAAAATTTATGCATAAAAATTTTGCATATCTGGTTATAATCAAAGATTGTCCATGGTTATCGCTCATATGGAAGAATATAAACTAAATGAATAAAAAAAACTATTTCAGATATTATCAGTGCAATGGAAATTTCGAAAAACTAGAAGTCTTGTATAAAACAAACCCAATAAAAGTTACCGTTGAATCATATGGATGACAGAAGTTTACAGTAAAGTTGAGTCATATATTATTCCTAGCTCTTATTTCATTAATCTTTTTCCTAATCTGGATTAATTTAGTTTAATTATATTAGTGTCCAGTTTTGAAGAAACACTAGGGCTATTTTGGGGCAGACGTCGTAATTTTGAACCGCTGACTCCAGAGCTGGCACCCCCCTTCCCAAACTTTCACACCACACTAGTAAGAGGACGTTTGGTTCCGATGGATTTAACGTGCACCAGACCCACTTACACGGCGGTTCTTCGGTGGAATTGGGCCTCGAACCTGCAACCCTCCTGTTCCGAAGCCGAGACCTTGTCACCAGGCCACTTCCTAATCTGGAACAAGTTTTTAATTTAAATTTAGTTTAGTTTTAGATTTCTCATATTGAATCTGTATGAACCTTAAATGGGAACCTTCATGTTGGAATAAAAATTACAGTATAATAATAGTAATAATAATAATAATGAAACCTTAGAAAGAAGGATGAAAAGTGAGATTCTGACTGCAGCAACAATAAAGGGAAAAAAAATGTCAAATAGGGTATAGTCAATTTTAATTCATTTATTTAAAACCTTTGAAAGAATAGGAGGAAATCAGGAACTGAGTTTTAGTTCAGTATAAAAAAACCTGCAAATTACACACAATCTGCAGTTATTTGGAATTTTTTTTATCATTCGATTTCTTTAATTATTTTTTAAAAATAACTATAAACATGATTTACTTCAACAACAAAATTATGAAAATATTGCACAACAAAAATATGAAAATATTATTATTAAAAATTTTATATAGAACACGCACACATCGAAATTTATATAAATTAGTACAACGAATTTTTTCAATAAGAATCTTCAAATTCAATATGTAGGAATTCGAATGCATTTTGTTTATAATGACATGGAACAATAAATACTTTAATTTTTCAATTGTATGTGCTTTTTTCCCCCAGATATATTTGCCCTCGATGATGGTGACTGCATCTATTTGAATGGAGCAGAATATTTTCATTTCTCTCCAGGAGGTTATGATCCCAGCAATCATGTAATGAGCGATACAGAATGCCGTGCAAAATGCGGATCATTCTTTTTGCCTTATGCAGGAATTTTAAGCCAAAAATTGTGTCTTTGCGCAAAAGATGAGAAAGGTGAGTATGCATTTTTGTCTTTATTTCATCCGATCTAAACCTGTTAATCATATGCAAATATAACCAAATTAAAGCTAAATCTGCTAATCAAATCTAAACTTATTAATCACATTTAGTATTACTGTACAATTTTTTTTAATGCCTTATAGTATGTTCATTGCAAATGGCTCATTATGCATATATTTTCCTCCACTTTTTTTTTTTTCGCGATCATTGTCAAAGAAAAATCGACATACTTTTTTAATCAAATTGACTCCAAACTGAAATTGTCTTTTTAAAATTAACTATTTAATTCAAAGTTTAGTACGATGAAAACAGGATTTACATTTCATCTTGTTATCTCATTTATACTTTTTATTTAGCCTATATATTTGTTTTGCCTGCTTCATTATATCTTTATCCTGATTTTTAAAAAATTCAGTTGACAATTCAGTGAAATTCTAAAAGAATTTCTTTCTTTCTTCATCATTAAATGAGTATGGATCAAAGATTGAACTTATTGCCTTTCAGTTAGGAGTTTGAAGCTTTGATAATCAGTTCGTTGCATTTGATGAACTAAACACATTTCATTTCGTCATTAATGTTTGTGGAGCGACGTCTAATATATATTCTAATGCTTTTACATGAACATAAAAACTTTCAATAATAGTATCCGCTTTTAAAGCAAAAGTGAATTCATTATGTTATTCACTTACTTTATTATAAAATTTTGAAACTAATAACATTATTTTTTTCTATTAACATCTTGAAGTTATAATAGCTACATTTTTAAAAATTTATTTTAACTGGTTTATTACTACCTTAATATATCTTTTATATATATAGACTCATTAAACAATGTAGACAAAATTTTGTGGAAAATGGGATATTAATTTTTCATGGGATTTATTTTTCAGAATCTTAAATAAAATCTCGATTTCTCGCAAAATCTTTCAAATTAAAGACCTTATCACATGGCGAAATATCGTCCACACTTTTCGTCAGCAAAGCAAACGACAATGAAAGTGACGTCACTTCAAAGTTTCACATGATTGGTTGAATTTCGTTTTCAGACAATATTTCCGTCATTATCGCCGGCATTTTGAAGCTGGTTAAAAAAAAAAAAGTTGACTGTGACAAAAACTTGCTTGATCGGTTCTTGAGAGTAGAGATGGAAAATTGCTGACGAAAGTGCGGACAATATTTCGCCGTGTGATAAGGCCTTAAAATCTACAAACGATTTTTGTTTTGACTTGAACCGTAACTATTGGTTGTACACAAACAATCGCAGAATTTTGGAGCGAAAATCGAACGTGATATATTTTTTAAATTCTTTTTTCATTCCTAAATTCAATTTTAAAATTAATTACATAAAAAGTTTCAAGATAAGATTAAAGTTGTTTGAAACTAAAGAAATATCACAATGTCCATAAAATTATTCAAAACAATCTGTCTTATTGAAAAATTGAGAATTTTCACTTTTCATGTAAATTTATACTATAAAAATATTGCTTTTTTACATGTTGTATTTCATTTCCTAGCATCATTTATTCCATTTTTATTAATCCTATTTCATTTACAAAAGCTTCCTCTTTTTTTTTTTTTTATCAAATATCTTCTTACCTTACTTTCAGTTTCGTTTTAATTTTCATTCGTTTTTCTGTTTGTAAATCTGTATTTTTCAAAAAACTTTATTATATTATATTTTATTTTTAAAAAAAGTAAAATAATGCTTCAAAATATGAATTTATTTTAAAAATTAATAATCTAAATATTGTAATAAATTGATATATTTATGACACCATTAAATAAATATATTTTGTATGGAGTTATTGTATTCGTTAATTGTTTTCTAGAGGTATAAAGGAATTTTTTGTCAGTTTGTAAAACACCAGGATATTGTAATTACCAATTCTTTTGATTATAAAATTTTGAAATATGTGAATGAAGTTGTATTTAATATTTCCAATGAAATCCATAAATTCACCTATTTTGGCATTCAGTATAAAAAGTGTTAATTATTAAAATGAAATGGGTTATAAACTAACAATTTAAACTTAAAAAAAGTTACTAATTGGCACCTGTAGCCACCATGTACCTTTTATGCAAAAACAAACAAAAAAACAAACCCTTATTTGTGTGTTTGGCATCTTATCTATATATGTTTTAAATTTAGACAAATACTTAGAGTCTTTTAAAACTTTTGAAAGTAATAACATAATTCTTTTTTTCTGTGCATCTGAAATCTGTAGAAGGAATTGCTTTAAAATTTGTCTATACCATTCACAAGATGCTGCCTATAGATGTTTAAAAAATCTACTGAAATATATCTACTGCTTTTCAATCTTTAAAGATCATATTCAAAACTTGAATATAAGGATACATTATGGAAATTTACCCCATATTGTTAATTTGAGCTATTTGTGATTGAAATTAAAATAAAAAAATATTTTATATAATTTTTAATATGCATGATTAAAACACATGAAGAAGTGCACCATGTCTGCATATTATTATTTTTTTTCCTCTTTTGGAAAGTTGATGTAAATATTACTTATTTACATATTTTTTTCACTTCACAGTTGAAAAAGTCCCACCTGCTCCAATTGAAGAATGTGGAACCAGTTCGGATCTTCTTGTCTTCTATCGATCAAACATAATTATTTCAGTAACTGGACTTACTGTGAAACCATCCGATGATGTTGTCCAGACAGCTACAGATGTCGTCTTTTCTATGAGTTATGATACTGGTGAGGAAGTTGAATTTACTATTGACTATGGTGATGGCAGTTTTGGAATATTCAATGATGTGCATGATGTATTGGGACACAAATATTATGTGCCTGGAAAATATAAGGTTCAAGTATCAGCAAAACCTGTTGGTGCCCCAGAAGTAAGTTAAAATATTATTTAAATTCATAATTTTTTGTGAAAATATTTTTTAAATGCCATGGAAATTTTTATGAAACAGACAGGAAAATCTTATTTCGTTATTTCCAATTTATATATTCATTAAAATGGTAAAATATTGTTTTTTTTTTCTCAATATGAATTAAATCAAATTATTATTTTTTTCATTAAAAAATTCTGTTTATGTCTGTTCATTTCATTTGAAAAGAGATTAATATTTTAAGAAAAACACTTTCTAAAAATAAATCATTTTGTAATGCTTTTGAGACAGCTTTTCTTTTTGTAAAATTTGTGCAATGAAACTAAGTATAGAAATATTTAATTCACAATGCTTTGGTTCTATTCTGATGGAAAAGACTGATCCTCACCCAATGCTTTGTCCACTTATAAAATGCATCTCCTAACTTTGTTCACATACCAGGAAATACAAATTAACATTAAGGAAACTGCTTATCTGCTTCAAATTATTCCAGAAGTAAAACTTCTTAATACTCCATCACTTTCGAAAAGAAAGTCAAACATCTTAGAATTATTCTTGAGAAACAATTGGCATTTAATTTTTATATCAATAAAGTAGAAAATTTAACAAGGTATTCAAATGTCAGTATTGCCTAATCTGCAGTAATTTTAAATTATCTATTAATTATTAAATTCTCATGAATAATGATACATAGTCCCAATCTTAACTTATGGGTCCAGAGCTATATTCCAACATGTAATTAAGAAAATATTGAAGCAATTAAAAACAAAATGACCAGAATGATAGACAATGTGTAATAATACTTATGAAATTAGAGATATTCTTAAAATCTCTAACATCAGATACCTCATAACTTAAGATCTCTACAAATTTCTTTTAAATTTAAAATAATAGCAGAAACACCACACTAAAAAAATATACCTCCTTTCATAATAAACACCCTAGTTTTATCATATATAAATAATGTTTCATCATTTTCATTGCCATCTTCTCATATACCTGTTAAGGATTGGTTTCTACCTTATTTCTGTATAGCTTCAATAGCATAGTTGGTTTGTCTACTGGCACTAATCTTTTTCTTCCAGATTTAATCTTAGGTCAATGTGTAGTGCATGCTTGAACAACACCACTTAATTTCTCATAAAATTCAGATTTTAATTTATTATATTGCAGTACCATTTATTCAGTTATGATCTCTTAGTAATTCTTTCCTTCTTTAATGTTTATTAAAATTGAATCTAAAGTTAAATTTTACTCAAAATGTTTTCTTTGAACTTCTGGTTTACCGATTCTAATGAAAAATATTTTGAGGTCATTATTTCCCACTTTTCATAGTTTCAAAAGACCTAAATCTAGCATGAAATACATTTGAAAGTACCAGATGGAGGAAGCTAATGAATTGTATTAAATCATCAACAATGTGATGTTATTGGGATTGAATAAGGCATACAATGAGCTTAAAATAAAGCTTATTTTCCAATAAACTAATTAAACTCCAATTAAAATTTATAATTTATTTTAGTAATAAATTATACTGAATCATCATCAACAAAATGCAATTAGCGTGAAAGATCATTTTTAACAACTTTTCTTTCTTTCTTTTTTTTTTTGTTTGTAGACATATGCATAAAATTGCTTTATAGTAATATAGAACAAATTTATCATGATCTTATTCAAATGCAAAATATTTATTTCTTTTGTGTAGAGCTTTATAAATAAATTTTGTCTTAAAAATGAATTATTTTAAAAATTATATATTTAAGTAGATCAGTAATAAAAAATAGAAACATCGTGTGAAACTTACAGAAGCAGTATATTTGTTTGCTTGTTGGGGGATAAAATTAATGTATCAATCTAATCAGCCAATATATGTATTAAAAAATGCTAAATGAAATTCTAATGTAAATTGAATCCAGGATAGTGATTTAATATAATACTTAATGAAGTTTAGATTGGCATTAGGCAGAATGCTATGGAAAACCAAATCACTAATGAATCACATAATGCATATTCTTTTTTGGAAAAAAAATTCTATGTCATTAAGTAAATTTAATTTAAAATATACTTTCATTATATATTATATTGATAAGTGGTATCTAAAATCACATTTTAATCAAGTAAATTTTTTTTAATGTATACTCAAGACTAATTTCATGATTGTCTCTATTTACTATGAATACAGATATTCATATGTTTAATGTATCGTACCTTTTAAATATGTGTGTTAATTGAAGTATCAAATTATGATCCACTAATTAATTTTGTGTGTGTTGTGAGCTTGAATTTCTTTGATTGCTTCTTTCAAGTCTTAGAACCAATGAAATAATTTGTAAGAGATTTCCCATCTCTAGGTACCTTTATTATTATTATTATTTTTTTTTTTTGATATTTCATCATTTAATATTGCAAAAGCAGATAGCTTTGATTACTGTCTATTTTAAATATTTTATCTTTATGTTTTTGAATTAAATGCAGTTAGAAAAAAAATACTTAAAACGTATAAATTCACACTGACACTTAAAAGATTGTTATCCTTATTGTAATATTATATTATCTTTTATGAATAAAAAAATTTACATTATCTATTATTTGATCTATTTACATGTTATGCTTTTAACTGCAAATATCAGATGCTATATTTCTTAAGAAATGCAGATTTCAGTACTTTTGGAATTAATTATTATTTGATGAAATTTAATTAAAAAATGAATCAAAATGTATTAATTTGCTTTTTTTGTATTAATATTACACTATTTATAATATCTTGAGCAGTTTGGTATAATTTTATTCCCTTTTTTATTCAGCTAATCTTATTCTGTTTCTTTGTGTTTATAACAAATGTAATTATTATTTTACAAACTTCTGCAGTTTTTTTGGTTCCAAAACTATATCATTTTGTTTTAAATATTATTGGAAGCTATATACTGATAAAATTCCTAATATCATTGAAATTTATCATTAAACACATACACACACATCTCATTTTTCAAAATATGTTTTATTTATTTGTCATTCATTAGCATGTATTCTTTTTTAAATAATGTTTCATTAAAATATTGTTATTGCTATTTTTAAATATTATTTCTTTTTCATTCCAGTCTTACAGAGTATTGGCTAGTACTGAGGTGACAGTAGCTGATAGCATTGAAGATAAAAGTGTTGTGTTTAGCTGTCCACCAGTTGTAAAACCAACTGTTGTTGTGACTTGTAATTTAACAACCATTACTGGTGGTTTTGTTACTATGGAAATAGATTATGGAGATGCATCAGATAAAGTGATTATGGGACTTCCAGGTATGTGAAAATTGGTTTTTATACAATTAATTTGTTTCATATTGTCCATTTATGGCAATGGTTAGTTTATCGGGATTAATAATTGATCTAAAATCTTAATTTAGTATTTTGTGTAACATCGTTAAAATGTTTTTCTCTGCAAAATATTTTCAAATATCCTTTTTTGACATCAATTTACATTTAGCATAGATATGCATTTCCTTAACATTGTATGCATATTTTCATTTATACAATTATATTGCTGGAAAGAGTTATAGTGTATCAATATCGATATACTTATAAAACTTTTTGCAAGTGGTTAAATCAACAGCAAAAAAACTTGCAAATACAACAAAATTTGAACACACATGCATGCACACCCACACAGATTAAATATTAAGAACAACAATGAAAATGATTTTATTTCATTTTCAGTTTTTGCAAACACATTACAAATTTATGAAGGGAAAATTTTTTATGGCTAAAAAAAGGTATCATTAAGAAGACTCTCCCCCCCAATATTGGAATGACTTATATATTATTTCCCATTATATATTTTTAAAGTTATCTCAGAAAAACTTAAAAATTCTCTTAATTTTTAATGTTTGATTTTGCTTAGCAAACTAAATAATGAGATACAGTTTTCAATAAGAAATTTCAAGTCATGGGAAAGGTTGCAAAATAAATAAATGCATTTTTTTATCCTTCCTGTAATTTATGATTAATAGATATATGTTAATAATTTTACATAGCAGTGCAGAAATTAAAAAAAAAAAAATGATTTCTTGATGAATGAAATAAGTCTGAAATAACTTCCAAATGTATTATTAAAAAGTAAAATTTTGAACTAAAGCTAAATGGCTGCACACTTCACTGAAATAAAAAATCATTTCAGCATCTGGAAAGAAATATTGCATGAAAAGAAATCTATTATAACCATTTACTTTTTATTTTAGATACCAATGTACAAGCTCTTACTTTTAATTTTAGATACCAATGTACACGCTCTTTACTTTTAATTTTAGATACCAATGTACAAGCTCTGGGTCCTCTTGTGCCTCAACATGAAACACCTGACATGTCTCCTAAAGAATCGGGTTACATGTTAATCATCCCTCAGCATGAACCTGTTAATACACGAGGCCGTCTATCTGCTGTACAGCTATGGGCCATAGAATCAGGAGCCATGGCAGTAACGGTAAATTTCTTAAAACTTAATATTTTGTATTAAAATAATTTTTAAATAAATAAATAATTGTTTGAGGTCACTTTGCTTTTTATTTTGAATGAGAAAAATAATATTTTCAATAAAACAAACTATATTGTTTCTTTTAGTCTGGTGTATATGGGGAAAAATATTATTTATTATGCAAAAAGTGCTTTCAAATGTCAACTGCCTCACATTTGCTACTATTCTCTATTAATTTCATTGGATAGTTTCACTAATTTAGCTAGTGTTACTAGTATATTATAAGCTGTAATTGCATATATATTCATGCATTCTCATAAAACTGCAGCCAATAAAAATCTTGCTTGTTTGGACAAGCATTTTTTTTCTTTCTACAAAGTGTCCAGAAATAACAGTTTGTGCCAACAATTAATTAAAATATTAATTTACATTAAATACATCAACTTTTTATATTACAGATGAATGAATTGTCTTCCTAATAGTTCCTAATGCTTTAGTGTCTTCCTAAAAGTCAAAATGATATTGACATCTGTCTGATTTTAAAATTAAATTCCTCACCTTTGACTTTTATTAGATTAGCATTTTAGTACAATTTTTTATTAGGATGGAACCAACACTAAAATATAAAGGTTTGACATCCTTATGAATTCTTTATTTCTACCAATATTTGATGGCAACTGACACCAATGTTTTAACTTTATAACATGTGGTTCCACATTTGCTTGCAACCAATGCTAATCTACCAAAGTTTGGTGCCAGTATTTGACTACTATTTATATTATAATGCTGTATTATCATCATTATTCAATAATGATGTGATATTTGATGAAAACTGGCTTCAATATTTTAGATTGGTCATTATTGTTGTCATGGTATTGAAAAGCTCCCATTTTAGAATGAATTTGCATATGGAATTCACAATACTCATTACTACTCATCATGATGTCCAAGGGGCACTGATTTCAATTCAGACAAATTGTACATTAAATCTTTTATAGTTGTGTCTTATGCTAACTAATAATAAAGCAACAGACCAAAGCAGTTGCCGATATGGTACATTTTTAGCATTTTAATGCAAACTTGGAACAATTTCTTATCACCAATGCAGCACTTATAACCCTTTGTTAGTGGTGCTCTAAGCATTTGTGATTACTTTTAATAATCTTGAACCTGTGATAAGCTTCTTTAGATTTTTAAGCTTGAACTCCATATATAGCTATGTGGCATTAGATCTTCCTTGACTTCATGGTCCCTTGTTTAATTTTCTATTTTCATAAATGAATATTGTTTATTTCAGCAAATATTAATTTGATCTTACGTTTAGCTATTATTAACAAATTAGTTAGATGTAATGAATGCTTTTGCTATGGTATTTTACATACAATTGTTCATATTCTATTTAAATTATATGTTTTTATTACTTTCTCTTAGTTTATTTAATGGCCAATTCAAATAGATGCAATAGTATACAAGATTTATTATATTTTCTACAATGCTCAATTTTTTTACAAAATATATTCAAGTAAATTTGAATCTAGCATCAACAATTTAAATATATTTTACTCATGTCTATTAATTTCTTTCTAAATCTCTTTCATATAGGCATTTTTTATAATTAGATTTTTTCTTCTTTTTAATTGTATGGAATTTCACTACTTTTGAAGCTTTGTAAAAGAATTTAAATGAAATTATTGATTGCATTCATTATCCAACAAAATAAAAAACTGATTCATCTTAGCATTATTTAACAAAATCAAAATCAAATCTTTATTGTTTGCAATTGTTTCTATTATTCAACAAAATCATAAACAATTATTTATTAATTGCAGGTTCTCAGGAGGAAGTGCCCAGAAGGTACAATTTGCCCAGTCATTAGGGATATCCGTACTTGCAGCAAAGAAGATTCTTTTTGTGCACAATTGCACACATGCACAAGCAACAAAATACTTAAATGTCCACATCATAGATTAAATAAAGTTTTAGAGTTTGAAATAGTACATATAATTCAAGTTACAGTTGAAGTTGGACATCAGTATGTGACTCTTACGGACACACCTGAAGTTCTGCCTGGTGATCTAATAGGTTTTATATCTACAATGGCTAAAGTTGCATACAGGTGTGTGATGTTTAATTTTGAATATATTTGTTTCATGCCTTGAAAAGTATACATTAATATAAATTTTTATTTTGATACATTTAAAGTTTAACTATTTTATTTAAAATATTTATAACAGTAATAAATACTGCATCATCCCTCTTTTAAATTTTCTGCCATTTAGAATATTTTTTGTTGGCTTCTCAGATTTCTTACATTTGCAACTGATTAAAATCCTCAAGTTTGCTTATATGAGATTAATTTATACCATACTAGGCTAGAAAAAATTATGATTACATTCTAACCAACTAGAAATACTTAGAATAATTATAATGCTATTTATAAAAGGACTGAAAATAATTTGATAATATTTATAAAATTAAGGGATACAAACAAAGGAGGCATAAAGTATAGGATACAAACTTATATCTTATTTAAATTCATTTTTTAATATTAAGCAATATCAAATTTTCCTGTTTGGAATGAAAATTCTTTAAAATTTCAAATGCAATAGTCATTGCAAAAATTTAAGTATCCCATGCAAAGAAAGAACTTTAAAAAAAAAAAAAATCTCCCACGCTTTTAATATTAAATGCAAGACAATCAACAGATAATATTATACAATATTTTAATTATTTCCTAGTCATTGAAAAAGCTGAATAGCATTAGTAATTAGTTTATATTGATTATTTATTTGATGTAAATGTTAGGAATAAGAACAACTACCAATAAAGTGCATATGTGAAATATTTTCTTTTTTTCTTGTTCAGCATTATTATTTGTGTAAATAATTTCATGCAATTTACATATGCCTTCCTTTCACCTCTTGAAAAATGTAATTAGGAGATAACATTAAATTTATTCCATATTATAAAAGTTCATTTTAACGTATAAATGTATATGTACATTTGTAAAATAACTTTTATTTGATTATGTTGAAAATGTAACTATTTTATTCAAAGGTTTTGAAGCATTAATGATATTAAGTTCTATTTATTTAGTTTTGAAAGGTGCTTTGTGATTTTAAACTTTGAAATTCGATAGATAAAAAATAATTTTCTTTATTACTTGGCAATTATTAATATGCTGTATTAATTTCAGGAAACCTGATTCAAAGGAGGAGCCTAATTTAGGTGCTATTACTTTTGATGTCAAAGAAACTGTGATACCACAAGAAATTCTCACTAATACACAAAAAGTGCACTATTTTCAAGCTATAGTCAATAATCCAATAGAGCTTGGAGTGCAATACCTCTTTAATAAAAAGATAGGTATGTTAATTTAGAATTCTTTTCTTTTTTTTTCTTTGCCAGTATCATCTGATTCTTTGATTCTTTCTTCAATTTATTTTTTTCTCTGTAAATAATTTTATTTAATCACATCTGTTTCACTCTCTATGGTGAGAATTTTATTTAATAGTGGAAAAGGTATAATAAAATTTATATAATTATAATATTAATGTGTAGTTATTAAGTAACTATCTGATTAACAAAAATTATACATGTATAATTGAAAGTGAATAAATTTAATTAATGTTTTTCTTTTAAAAAACTTGATTAAACGATGCTTGAAAGATTGTAATTGTAAGCTTTAAATATTCAAAGAATTCATTTCTCTTTGTTAAATTATGCATTCTTTGAAAAAAATGAATAAAAGATTCATAGTAAGATTTTGCTAGCTAAGAATTATTCTATAAGTTACATTTTTAAAAATGAAAAAAAAAAAAAAAACCCTCATTAATAAATGATAATATTAATGTATTTCAAATTAAATTTTAGCTATCAAAGTAACAGAAAAATGATGATTTTAGTTATAATGTATCAAGATAAAAATTCTTTAATCATTATATATATAATTTATGCCTAAAAAATACATGCAATATGATATATAATAGGACAAAAATATAAAAATATATAATAGGGTAAGATCCTATATCAGTTTTTGGCATTCTATCATTATTTAAGCAAAATGTCTATCATTTACTTTGAAATTTATAAAAAAAATCAATCATATGTGTTTATTTTGAATGTGAAACACTTTATCTTACTTTTCATCTGTAAATTTAGTTTATTAATTATCTCTAACTAAAAAATGAATGTTTATTTTTTAATTCTAAAATTTTTTAACTTGTATGCTTTGTTTTCTATAGGAATGCACGATGTAGTAATGAAACTTTCTAATAAGTTTTCGACAACTCCTGTGATACGAAAGCAAGAAGTTGACTCGCAGCGACCACTTAGTGGGCTGAAATTGAGTGTGACTCCACCAGATGTGTCAACCACAGAACAAGTGGTAATTGAAATAAAAATAAGTGGTGGTACCTTTGTTGATGTTGTTTGGGAATTTGGTGATGGTAGATCTAAGAAAGAATTTTTAAGAGGTATGTTCTTTTATTGACTTTTATAAATAAAAATTCTGAAAATAATATAAAGATTCTTTTTATATTCTTTTTTATTTAGGTTAAAAGGCTGAATTTCAATAGAAGTATAATATTTTTTATACAACATTCTTAATTTCTGAACAGTTTTCTTTATAAATCTTTTATATTTTGCTTTTTCAGTTCATTTTATTTTTGAGGTTATGTTCATTTTTTATATTTATATAATTTGTGTTTTAATGCTGTTTTATGTATTTTAAAATATTTGAATATTTCTGAAATGAATGCAATATTATTTTGCATTTGAATCGAAATTTGAAAGCCCTTTTTGATTAAAAATTTATAATAGCTAAGCAATAAATTTTTTCCTAAATATTTGATGGTAAAGTTCATAAAGAGTAAAATTAGTTGCTACAAAACTCATATTCATAACCAATTAATTCAAATTTTGTCAACAGCAGCAAGAAAACAGCAATGCTTTAAGGATAATATTATTAAATAGTTTACTATCGTGTAAATTAAAAATGTTTAGATACTTACTCAAACTTGGAGCTAATTTAAATTATAATTTGCTTAGCTCTCTTATTAAAGCAATATTTAGTGAACCTTGATCAAACTAAAAAGAATTTTATCCTTTCAGAAGTTATGATTATGCTGTATTTTCAAATCTCCATATTTCACCATGGACTTTTTAATCCACAAATTTAAAATGATTTGAACATTAAAAAAAAGTAGCCAAAGAAATTTGTCTATTATTATTAAAGTGAATATTACTTGTTATTAGTTTTTAATTTTTAATTTTGTTTTTAAAATTATTATTATAAAAATATTATTTGCAATTGCATTTGATTATATACAACTAACCCTTTATATTATAACTTAAAAATTAATCACCATTTAGACAAATTTAAATTAACATTGATACAAAATTTATTTTTATGATTGTAAAGTATCTTAAAAGGAACTAATAAATTCATTTTTCAAAAGTATTAAATTAACTTCTAGATCAGTATAGTACTATGTTTAAAAATGTCTAAAAAAATGCTTTTCTCTTAATTAGTGTTAATTTTAAATATTCTTTATTTTTCCTAAATGATTACTTCTAAGTAAATAGTTCATATTTAAAAAAATAATTTTTAAAGAATTATTTCTAATTATTTTCTATCTTATACAAATATTATAACTAAAAATATAGATTACTGTTTTTTTTATAAGGTTCCAGAATAATATGAAGAAAAATTAAAAACATATTGTTAATTATTTTGTAACTACTTTCTGGCTTTTTAAAATTTTGCCTAGATGCATAATCTGCTTTCTATCTTGCATTGACTTAGTTTCAGATTCCCAAATATTCTAAATTAAAGTCTTAAGAGAATATTAGATTACTATTTAACTACAAAATGACTTATTACTTTATTACCAACTTATTACTTTATTTCTATTATCAAATAAATTGTGAAATAATTTGTAGTAAACTTTAGAAAGAAGTGCATTTATTCTTCACAGTTTTCCTTTCATATGAAACTAACTATTCATGCTTTTTTCTTTTGTTTAGAGGTGAAGAAAGGTGGAAAATATGAAAAGACTTATAAATATCCAGAACCAGGGGTTTATGTCATTAAAGTTAGAGCTTCAAACCCACATGCTAACTTTTCACAATCTCATATTCTTAGAGCACAGAGGCCAGTTCTTCCAATATATGGTGTTACAACCAATACACCTCAGATCCTTCCAAGTAAGTTTTGATCATTCGCCTTTTCTTTTGTAACATGAATCGCCGAATGACTTGCTTTTAAATGAGTCATGCATAATTGGATTGAATTAAGGCCAACTTAGATTTTATACTGAAAGAAATGATTAACATAAATGTCCAAAATAAATTTTCAATTTCTTATGTTTTTATTCAGGCTCTACACTTAAATTTTACAAATTAATGCAGCAGTCAGTGTGAGCTATCAATTAGTGTTTGCCTTTCCCAAAACTTCCTTAACAGTTGTTCTCAATTTCTATGGCTTTCAACCCTTTTAAAAAACTAAATGGGATGAATACATGCTTTTTTTTTCTCCTGCTTATTATTTGCATTCTTTTTTTAAAGAGTCAGATTTATTCATTTTGTGGCCCTAGGCAATTGACAGTAAGAAATTGGACAATTTCACTTTTCAAGGCTTTTTTTAAAACTTAATTGGCATTTTCTTGATTAGTTTTAGTAATTTTTTGAAACTTATTAATAAGACTTGACAAAGTATTAATTTTTTTTTTAGTTCGTACAATTTACATGTTTTAAAACATTATTTTTACCGATTTCGTAAAAGCATTTTAAAATTAAATTACTTACAACAGTTTCCATACTCCATTGACCCTAAGCAGTTATGTAAGCAGTAATCTGCAATTAGAAGGCAGCAATAAAAGTCTATTCCCACATATCTTAAACCTTTAAATGGCCATTTTTTAAAATAATGGTACTTTAAAATAAGTTTAGAAATAAGATAGACTTAAGAAAAGACATTCTTTTAGTTTATTAGATAAACATAATTTAATTGATTAATTAATTAATAACAAGATTCAGAATTTTGTGGGAGATAAAAAACTAGGTTTCTGTTTTAATGAAAATTAAATATGACTACTGACATTACTGCATACAAATATTGATGAATTTAATGGCAAGTATATTTCCTAAAAAAGTTAATGCTTAATGAAATGTAATCTTACATTTTAATAGCTATGAAAGTAAATTCCAACATAATCATTTTCCAGCAACTATTTGTTATTTAGCCATAAGAACCTTCATTATTTTTTAGTTATTTTAATAATACTTAATTTTATCATTTAAAAATGTGTTACAAAATAGACATTTCAATAAATAAACTCACCAAGTTGATTTGGTTTATAATTTTCCTGTTTAGGTCCAATCATGTTTGAATTGACGTATCCAGCTTCTGAATTGCTTCCCACAAATGCAACTGCTGTGTTTACATTTGGCGATAAGAAAACATGGAAATGGAACATTCCTAAAGAAGGTGAAGGCATACAAGAGTCTTTTGAGCACAAATATCGAAAGCCTGGAGTGTATCTTGTTAATATCCGTATTTCGAACATTGTTTCATCTTATACTCTTTTAACCGAGGTAAATCATATGTTTTATTACGATTAAAAATATCTTTAGTGTTTTTAATGTATAATGGTACTTATATTAATCAGGGTTTGTCTAATTCTGTTGAGTTTCCAGTTCACCAAAAAGAATTTTTTAGAAAGCCTTCAGAAAAATTGATAAGTCAAATAATTATGTAGTAGAACTGATAATGATACTATATTTCATTCTACTTGGGTGCCCACTTGTCACTGAAAAAAAAAAAAAACTTCTAAAGAATTTTCATAATTTAAGCATTTTTAAATTTTTGAAAATTAGTAATCTCCTAAATTATACAGAAATTATTATTTAGAATATCTTTAAGGTCTCCTTTCTTCTGTTATTGTAGTACTAATGGCCATTCATATTATTATTTTATTAAATAGTAGCTATTATTGTGATACTAAAAGATGGTGGTTGGTCTCATTTTTTGAATTTTTATTTTTTCTCAACTTTTTCTATATATTTTGAATCCAGGTAAATGGTTTGAAATTTGTCCACTTTATTGATAATCAATGATTGGAACCAATTGGTAGAGTTAGATTCGTAATTTGGCTGGAATTTCATTTTTGATTGTGGGAGAGGATCTACTACCATTCGATATGTCTGCCTTGTTGAAGCAGTTGAGATCAAATTAATTGCTCAATGATCCCAAATCCTTAGGCAAGGTGGGGTTATGATTATATGCAAAGAGATATTCATTTAAATTTCTGTCAAAAATTTCTTATTTTTTTACTGTCAAATTTATCTGGATATTTATGTTTAGAGTTTCCTACTTTGTGTACTACATTTTAATCATCTCCTATTGTTGTATTTTATTGATGTTATGTCTGATTTAAAAGTGTTTTGTAGATAATTTCATTACAGATTTTTTTTTTGTTAAATGAATTAGAAAATTAGTGTACAATAAGTGAAATTATGGGCGTTCATTAAGTTGTATTGATATCAAATAAATACTGCAGTGCCTGAAGCCTAATATCATTTAACAAAATAAAATGCTTCATTATCTGTGAAAAAAAATGATTATGTATACTTATTATTTCAGGTTGAAACTGCTGTTAGAATCCGAGATCTAGCCGTTAATGTTCTTTATAGTCCTAGTCTCGGAAGTCATGATCAGATCGCTGGTTATGGACCTGAAAAGAATAAGTTCCCAGTAGAGCGAAATGTTTCAATGCATATGAGTGTGGCAACAGGTACAGTTATGCTTAGCTGTTAAGATAATGAGAAATGTTACATCTCTTTTCTGAAACTGACACATTTCATATAACTTCTGTGTTGAATATTATGTGTCAAAAGATAACACATCACATTTTATTGATAGAGGAAGAATCAACTTTAAAATTAAAGTTACTTTGAATGAATTATTTTTTTTAAATGTGAAATAAAACAAAATAATGCTGGTGAAATTGAAAATGAATTTGTTGTAAGAAGAAATGAAATATTTCCCATTTTTTTTTTCTTCTCTAAATGGGTAAAAAAGTGGCAAGAAAAATAAGACAATTTAAATTTTCAAAGATAGGGGCACATTTAAAATTGCAATGAAATATAAATTAAATAATTTATTCCTCAGTAATGCAACTAGAAATCAATGCTCATTTAATTGAGAGCCAACTCTCTGTGAACATTTTTAGATGCAATTGTTTTTACCAAACAGTGAAAGAAAAATTTTAAGACTACTTTCTTCAAGAATAAATTATTTATTAAAATGGTTTATTCTGTCCTACACTGACCCCTCCCCCCCCACACACCAAAGAGTTTATCCAGTTTTACATATGAAATACTAATTAGGATTTGCAGTTGTTAATGTAAAAACTGTAAGATGGTTGCTGGTTCCTAATCTAATGATAAGTGTATTCAATTCTAGCATAGATTTTATTAATTTTGTTATTTTTGCGCAATGATTAATTTTAGTCTTTCAGTTTGTAGCAATTTAAATTGCTCATTTCATTAAAAACAAGCATTTGCATGAGCACAACTTGCCAGTTTAAAAGCTAATCATGTGAAACTATTTGAAATTTTTTTTGAAGTATAGATTGTTTTAGAAAATAAATAAAAATGATTTATTATGTACATTATTACTTGACTTTTTGTAAGTATTTTTAAGGTAGTTAAAGTCTTATTATATTAACCCATTTCTGCTTGTTCTTCCTTTTTTGGCTCACCCTCACATAAAAGTTATTTTTATTATATTTTTTTACTTAACATATAGAAATTTCACGCAAAAATTCCAATTTTTTAACCTTAGGCATAAATGGGTTGACAAAGTTTCAATATTTCCCTGATTTGTTTACCCCAAAATCACATTTTCATTAAATTTTTTATAATTATAGGTGAGGTTGAATTATATATTGTGCAAATGGCAAATGGTACTGTTTTAATGAATGCTTCTGACTCTATTTATACATCAATGTTTCAAGAGGTTAGTATTATCTTAAGACCCTAATTACATTTGTTATTTATTTACTTACAAAGTATGTCAAAAAATTTAATAAATTTAAAACTGAATTATTTTCTTGCATGAACGTTTGAAAACTGTTATCACTTTATTTTATCATTTTATTAAAGAATTAGCATATTTAGCTTTTTATTATAAAAAATGATATTTTCTGTATAAGACATTTGTAACTCATTAATTGTTTCTGGCCATTTGATTAATTTTTTTTCAATTTCATAATAATATTATTAACAAGTTAAAAATATTAATAGCATTATTGCTTTGAGCCATTTGTGTCCTTACAAAAAATATATATAATTTTATAACAAATAAAGCAGAATTTGAATTTTGCTAAGGATGTGGAATAATAACAACATAATATTTTTAGCTCTGATTTTCTATTGGAAGAAAAAAAAGTAATATAAATTTAGTTTTGATTTTTTAAATTGAAATTAAATAAATTAAAAATATATTTTGTTAGAGTTAAAAATATTTCAAAAAAAAATGTTCCAGCTATTTTATTTTGATATTATAGTTTAATGTATCCGTTATTTTTGTTTGATTTTTATTAATTAATTTTTCAGTTTATAATTTTAATTAATGGATAAAAAGACAAAAATATTATTGATGCAATCAAAAATTATTGTACATTAAATAATTAAATATCTAATTAAGAAATTGGTTTATTTTGTTATAGGATAATTTTATGTTCTTTTTTTTTCTTTTTGTAAAAAAATAATTGTGTCCTTTTCCTTAGCCTGGATTTTATAATTTCACTGTATCAGCATACAATCATGTACAAAAGACTACAGATCCAGTATTCCTATTTTTATACCTCATGGAACCTGTTGAAGGTTTAATTGCTATTGATAATGTGAATGCCACATTGGAGGAAGAAGAAGATAAAGAATTTGAGGTATGGTTCAATAAAATATCATTTTGAACTTTTGCTTAATTTGTAATTAGAAATTTAAACTTTTTTTAGTGTGACATTTGTTATCATATTTATATTTGTTACCAAAACATTTTCAGACATGTTTTTAAATGTTTATTGCTTAACAGGTTTTATTTATCAGAATGAAATGATTTTTATAACTTATACATTTACTGGAAAAATGCCTTAAGCTGTAATTGAAATAACACATATTTATTTATCAGATGCATATCACAAACATTTTATTTATACTATACAGATTTCATACGAAGACAAATTAGTTGATGATAAATAATAAATTTTACCTATTTGTTTTATTTTTCCATAAAAAAAATTTTGCATTTACAAACTGAAATTTTTTTTATTTACATTTGATACACGACAACTTAGAAACTTTCGTAAGTTGAATGGAAAATTTCAAACTTTCTTTTTACAATTAAATATTATGTTTGTATTGACAAAGCATATTAACTTAAATAAGTTTAAATCTGTTAGATAAATTGCATTAAAATATATCTATCAAAGATGAAAGATCTATGGAACAGCAATTTAGTGAAAGAAAACTAAATTTTAATGATAACTTCATTAAATACTAATGCCAATCAGGCTTTGCTTCTGACTTTCTTAGACTACCAATCAATACTGACAATATTTAAATAAGTTAAAAATGTTTAATTCTATGAATTTTTTCCCCCAGAAATATAGACTATTAATTTTACAGCCAGTGATGGCTCTTTGGAAATATTTTAATAAAAATAATAAAATACTTGATAGAATATCAGTTTTTCTATTCTTGGTATGAATTTAAAATTTCTCTAACATGAGATTATTTCTTAAACGTATGCTCGTAATAAGATCTAATATCTCTTCTTACATCTCTTTTGGGCCACACTTTATTACTCTGGTCAGCTAATAACTTGTCACTTGTATTTTTACTTTCTCATACAAATAGTATAGGGAAATTATAATGATCATGAATTAATTTAAGCTCAAAATTTTAAGGAATCTCCAAGTTTTAGACCCACCTGAGTTGGAGAAACACTTTTCTGAAAGATATCCATCTGTTTGAGATAAAAATAATTCATAAAAGGCTTTAATTTAGGTGGTTGAAATTCGATATGCAATCAGTTTATCAAAAGTGCTAATATCTGTCAAAGTTTGAACAAAATCTATTCAAAAGAAGGCTGTCTGTTGAAATACAAGTTAACAAGGTAATTACATAATAGAGCATTTTTTTGGAGAATTTTAGCATTTTTAAAATATGTTTTTAAATATAATAAAAATCATTTGCTTTTAAGTCAGTGTAATGATTTTAAAAAAAGCGAATTGTTCTTATAGCCAAACTGATAACTGAACATTCTTTATAGCCCAAAATATTGGTTAAACTAATTGTTCGAGACAAATTGTACAATGAAAGTACATTCTAGTTGTTAGTTTTATAGTATATATATATATATATATATATAAAATGTATCTAATTTGAAAAAATTAGGGAATAATTTTCATGTTTGAAAATTAAATATGATTTTGTAAACAATTTTAATTCTTTATTTAACTCCTTGTTTAATTACTATATAATCATTTTGTATATTCATATTAGCTTTTAAAAATCATGGTTCTGAATTCATCTCTCCTTTCTAATAGATTTATCTCGAACGTGTGGGCACAGACACATGTCTGCTGGTGGACTATGATGACGGGACAGTTCTGAGAGCATTTGGTAATGGTGAAACTTGCAATGACACTGCAGAAGAAGTTGTATGGGAAGGAGAGCTTGAAAATCCATTGGTTATTCGACACTCTTACATATCTAAAGGCTACATTGATGCATTTTTCAAGGCATTTAATGCCATATCGGAAGTAAATACTACAGTACGATTCTTCATTACAAACCAGACTTGTAAAGCTCCAGATTTATCTATTAGAAATAGGATCCCCAGCTATTATTTAGCTCCAGAAACTTTTAGGTAGAGTTTGTTTTATATCATTGATCTCCATTCAATGCATGAATTTAATAACACATTTTTTTGGACTGTGTTGTTACATAACCTTTTCTATTTGAAGTGCAGTAGAATCTAAAATTAAGTTTATGCATCAAATTGAGTGCTTTTAACCTGTTAATTAATATTATATGAAGGTAACTACATCTGTAATTAAAATATCTTTTTATTTCTTTTTTGTTTTACCTGACAGGTTGATATGCATTTCCAAATACCGAAGCAGTTTTCATGTGGTGAATGCTATGCATTAATAAGATTTTGAAATTAAACTGTTATCATTTTT
>JAPMOQ010022274.1:2411470-2515213 GCA_026543055.1 Argiope trifasciata
TTTCTATTTTGTGTGGGCTTTTATATTTCCCACAGGATCAAGATGCAAAGTTTTAAGATTCCTTTCTAAAATTGTATAAGTTCCATAGATGCTCTTACACTCCTACTTTTCTACTCTGTGTTTTCCTATTTGTTTTACTACTCTGCTTTTGCCATAGCATTATATAAAAAAAATCCCCTCCTGTTAAAAGATTAAAATTGAAATATTTTCTTGAGTGTCTGAAAAAATAGTAATAAAGAGGTTTATAATTATTACTTCAAAACATGTTTGTCATACATGCATGCATGCATGCCCTCCCACTAAAATGATTTTGGTTACAACTTTTTCTATAACTGTAAAGAAAAAAAAAGTAAAACATTTTACTTTCGTTTATTAATCTTGGGTTTTTAATGCATTTTAAAAGAATTTTTCTGTGATTTATGTTTTTAATTAATTTGGTTATTAACAGTTAAATAAGGATATCATGTTTTGCATTATTATATTTTAACAGATATTTTTTCTCTTCACTAATAGTTATAATATGATTACCATTTCATTCCAGATTTTGAAGTAAATTATTAAACAATAAAAACATTTTTAACCCTTTAAGCGGTCATTTTTTTTACCAGAAATGCTTCCAAAAAAGGCATATTTTTCTTCCACAATTTTACTCATGAGAGAAGAATCAATGAATGTTTCCTAAAATTGTAGAATATCAGAAGTATCGTCAAATTGAATCGTGTCAACAGAAGGAATACTAGTAAATTTAAATCAAGGATACGGAACAGGTTGATTTTTCACATCAACCTCGGTAAAAATTCCTGCAGAAGTCTATTCTTCATCAGAGCAGAGCTCACTGCACGAATCATCTGAGGAATAATCCAAATAATTAGAAGAAATATCTGTATATGTATTAGAATGTAGTTCATCATCGAACAAGAAAGTATTTTCGTTTATTCCATCCATAACTTCCATAAGAAAAAACAAGGTTTTAAAATTCACAAGCGTTGAATACAGTAGAACAAAATTTCAAAGAAATATTCCCGCTACAAAGAAAAAACCTGGATGAAAAGCATTTCAGTTACATGAACAAGCCACGGCATCTATTAAAAAATATTAATACTAAATAGTCTCTTTACTATAATGAAAAATACGGGCAAACCAGAGAAGGAAAGGAGAAATTAGCATTGATGCCCGTATGGCGTATGGGCAAACCAGTTGAGGCCAATTTTGAGTAGCACGTACACTGTACGGGCAAACCGCTTAAGGGGTTAAAAGAAAATACTTTTTTCATAAACTTTTAGGCTTTAATTTTTTTTCAGAATTACCTTTGATACCATATTGCTAATTTTTGTTTGTTGTACAAATTTTACATTTCCTTTTTATAGATCACTGCCTGTTGTATTATATTCATATACCACCATGAAATGTAATGATTCTGCCGATACTGTTCGAAGCTGGAGTGGCTTTAGGTTGAATGAAACAAATGGTCAAGTTATTGAAGAGATTGATCTGACAATGGTTGATTCTTACAGAAAATCCATGCTTTATTTAAGACCATTCTTCTTAAAAGGAGGAATTTATAAGTTTAAATTTACTGTGAATATGACAGGTAATTTTTTCTTATGTCATGGAAAAATCTCAATTCTAAATTTAAAATATTTTATCAGTTCAAAAAGTTTACAATTTAAAGGAGTAAATAATTATTTTACCATGATAAACCATTTGTTAAAGCAGCTATTAATTTTATTTATCTTCCCACAGACTATTCTTTAAAAATTTTTTTAATCAATGATATGAAGAATCTTTATAATAGATGAACTTTATCAAAATATAATTCTTTTTTTGTTCTAATTAAAAAGAACTAAAATATAACTATTATCTATTTACATATACAATTTTCTTACTTTAAAAAAATTTTTACCTTTAAAGTTTTGCCCTCCATGTCTTAACTTTTTTTAGTTATATTTTATAATTTTCTGCCTAATTTTTATAAATATTTCCTGTGGCTTATAAAAGGCAACAAAAGAATAAATAGCTTAGAAAATGATTATAGAATTGCATTCAATATTTTATAAAATAATTTTTCACCCACTTTTTTTTTGCTATTAAACTTTGATAATATTAATAATTCAAATCAAATATGCATTATTTAAAAAAATTTTAATTGCTGTAATTTATGATTGTTTTCAAAGATTTAGTTGACATATGTTCAAGATATTTTATAATATTTTTGAAAGAAATTTTTTCAACTATGTGTTCCATTCTGTATTAAAGTGATATTATCTACATTAACTGCCTTGATTAAAGATTTTCTTTTTATTTGCTTTCTAAATCTGACATTGCAGAAATACAAAACCATTTTCAATTCTGTAAAGTAAAAATCAGATCTGTTTTTAAATAAATTTAAATATGAATGCTTAGTGGAATATATCTGTATTTTAAATAACTTTTTTAGAAATTCATTAAAAGAAGTAGTTATCATACAAATTCACCATTTCACAAGGTTACACTTAATTAAAAAAAAAATGTTTAAAAGAAAATTTACCGTACCTTTTTTGTTAAGAAATTGTTAACTTCTAAAAATTCATATGTTTCTCTTTGTTTACTAAAAGTTCAGTTTCATTAGCAAAATAGTTTTATTGCAACAATAGCTTTTCACTATATTTTTTATAATAGATCCTGTAGTATGCCTTTTAATAGATATTTATGATGAAGAATTACTAATGTAAAAAGAATGGTTTTTACAGAACTTAAAGAATGTTAATTGACTAACTATTCATTAAATTATTTCTAAAATCTCAAATAATTTTGTATGCAATTATTTTTTAAATATAAGAGTTTGAAGTATATATAAAAATTAACATTTCACAATCTAATCTCTCAAGGATATTCTGCCATTCATTCTGTTGAAATATGGCTTATGTTGAAATAATGATTTTGTTATAGTTCAATAGCTCTTCTCAGACATTCATGATAAGCATATTTTTCCATTATTTCTCAACAAATTATTAAGTTTATATATAGTCCTCTAATCCCATTAGTCATATTTAGTATTATATTTTTGATTCATTAACATTTTAAACAAGGAAATTTCATGCTTCTATACTTAAAGCTGCCAAATTATAGATTTTTACTTCATTAGTTTAGGTAAATTAATTGCCATCTCAAAGGACTCATCATTATAGATTTGGGGATTTTCTTTGAGGTGGGCCTGCTAATAGTCTGAAATAATAAATGTGAGAAAATTTAAGGAAGAATGATTTTTTTTTTTGAAAAAAATTGCAAACCCAAAAATTTTAAATTATAGGCCATCAAAAATTCTGTCTGTATCCTAATCACAATTGTCTTTTTTTTTTTTTTTTTTTTTTTTTTTTTTTGCGTGTGTGAAATACGATTTATGTGCATTGAAATTAAAATCCATGGCTAAAATATTTTGTTTCTATTTTTTAGTATATATCCAAAATCCTCCTCTCATACTGGTGCGATCTGTGGAAACCTATGTAAAGGTTGTACCTTCCCCTGTAATTGTAAGACTCACTGAAGGAGCCCAGTCTCGTGTAACTAGAGGATGGGGGCAAGGCTTGATACTTGATCCAGGGCAGAATTCCATTGATCCAGATGATGAAAATAATAAGGTTGGTTTAATTAAAAATTTATTCATTTCTGTATTCAAGCTGTGCTACCCAAACAACTTTATAATGTTAGCTGTACATATTTTCTAACAAATTAAATATCTTGCAAATTCTACAAAAATTGAAATAATAAAAATTAAATTAAACTTCATGATAATTTTAGCACAAAAGAAAGGGGAATGAGAAGAACCTTCATTTCTTAGCTTTATATAAGTAGCATGCAATTAAAGATTTAAATTAACAATGAACACATATTAAATTTCATTATATCAATAAAAAGTATTGTTAATTATGTATAAAAATTTATTAGAAAAAATAATTGGATAGCAATTAAATCTCCATCATTATTTAAAATATATTTATTGCATTTCAGTATGGAGTAAAAATGTTTTTTGTGCAATATTATTGTTGAAAAGTGTTGCATAAATTACCAAAATTTTGCTTGGTTTTTAAATCAAATATGTAAGTGAATTTTTTTAAACAATTTTTAAACTGTATAATTTTTACTTCTCAAAGTATATCGTTGTTGAATTTGATAACATTGGACTAAATGATATTTCTTAAGTGTCAGCTGACAAACAACTATTTACTTTTGTTTTTACAAACTATTGCACTATTAAACTATCCATAGATCATTTGATAAATTTTATTAGATATCACTTAATATGATCATGGTTAATGTTATTCTCTTTATACTATCAACATACTATTCATCTGGCCCCAAACCAATATATTTCAAATATGTACAAACATTTTCATTCATTATAAATGCATGATCATTATTGTTATCAACCTATCTTCATCAACAAACATTAATGAATTGTTAAACATTGTTGTTAAGAATTTCCTAAAACAAATAGAATTATAAAGGACATTAAAATGTATATTGAAAAATGTCATATTGCTTGCAGAATTTTACTATAAAATGGTTTTGTCGTCGTTTACCTGGAGAGGTGATTAACCGAAACTTGACTGATGACCTGCAAAATATCTCAGATCCTATATTTGACCGAAGTGTCCTCTATAGAGAGAGACCAACAGGCTTACCTACACCAAGTTCTGAAGAAAGTAGTGAAGAAGATGATGAAAATAAAGATGGTTTACTTGAAGAACCAGATCTGGGTGGATGTTTTGGAAAAGGGCCAGGTATGTTTGATTAATTATCTTTATTTGTAAATTTTTTTCTTAACCTAATTTATTTATACTTGAATTTTATCTTAGTGCATCTTCTTGTTTAGTTCTAATATTTAAAAAATTGATTAGAATCTACCATATCAATTTTTTTTAATCCCAACATAGCATAAATTTTGTTTGAAACCATTCTTAGTTGAATTGTATTAAATATTTTTATATTTTGTGAAATGAGTTCTCATCATGAGTTTTTTTTTAATTCAGCAAATTTGACAAAAAATATAGTTGATTTGATCTAAGTTTTTGTTGAAACTGTAAGCAGCAATGCAGTTCTCTTATTATAATCTTGGTAGGGACTAAGACTTATGCTTATTATACTAGTTAATTAAAATTATAAACAAAATAAAAATAAGAAGTGATTGCTTTTAGAACCAAATTAGCATTCTCTCTTATCCATCAGCTCTTATACATGTAGCTGATATTGTAACTACTATCGAAAAAAATATTTTGAAGATGAAAGAAAAAAATTATATTGTAATTCTACAAATGTATATTTTACTCCAAATAAATAAATAAGTAAATAATAATTCCACATATTATAATTTCTGATTGGATTTATTAATTTAGTTTTTGTTTAAAGAAATTTACATCAAAAATTGCCATGTAAATAGAAATGGAATGGTGTAGGAAGCTACCAAATAAGATAAACTTGTATCTTATAATAGCTTGTAATAATATGGAACATTTTTGACTAAAGATATTAGAATTTATAAATGAGGCTCTTAAAATTTAGAATTTATTTCCCCATTGATTTAGAAACATTTCTGTTGCATATAAATACATATATTTATGAAATCTAATGTTATTAATTATTATTTATTGTTTCTGTTAATATATGTATATGTGTGTGATAAGTTTTTGAAACAAATGAAGAAGATAATACAATTTTTTGAAAAATAAGATCTTTTGGGAAAGATGTTAATTATTAATTTTATATTATTTTTTTAAAATAACTTTATGATTGCTTGAATTAATTCTAATTCTAAATATGGTTGCTTGAATTAATAAAAGTTATTATACATTTTACATCTTTCCTTTTTCCACCATTCATTTTAATTTTTTACATTTTGTACTCTAGTTTATTGTAGAAAAATAAGATTTTAGTTTAAAATTCTGTCACAGCAATACATTTTTTTTTTTGCTAGGCAAATTTTGTAATTACATCTTAAAGTATTATTTAAGTGTATTTATGACACATAAGATTTTTTTCTCTTAATTTTTGCACATTTTCTTATTTGTGTCATTTGTAATATTTCATTAAATATGCTATTGGAATGGAAATGAAATTCAATATAAACATCTGATTGTTGACAAGAATTACTTAGTTTACAAATACATTCCTATTAATGAAGACATATTTTAGTATTTTAAAAAGTTTAATTTAATCTGTTATTAGTATAATATTTATTTAACAATTGTTTTTACTAAAAAAATAAAAAAAATACTTGTAAAATTATTTTTCAAGATAATTTTTTAATTATTGACTTCCCTATTAAGTTTGAATGCATACTATTTTCAATTAGTGATTTAAAAATTGCCTTGCATAAACATTCTTAAATCAAAACTAAATAATTATTAAATATATTTAAAGTATTCAGTTCCTCTTTTTTCTCTTTTATTAGGAATGATTAATGTCACAGAGAGCTATGTGAATTGGAACACAACTGTATTCAGGAGATCCAACGTAACATATGAAATTATATTAAGAATAGAAATGTCTGATCGAGATCCGAGTTGGGGTGGCTTACAGATAGTTCTTTTAGAACATATACCTCCTATCATTAGTGTGGAGTAAGTTTATTTATTAATTTATGAAAATAATTCCACTTCTTACCTATTCCAAGCAATATTATTATCAAATTTATTTTTTCACAATTTTATAAAATGGTTAAGAGTGAAATTACTTTGTGAAACATTTGTGACTATGTACCTGAAAAAAATTATTATTGCTTTATTGAAAGTGTGAGTAAATATGCAATAAAAATTTGAATTTTGTTTAAAAGTCATATAGGTTCTTCTATGTTAGAAATAATATTGCTGTGATTTATATTTTTAATAGTTGTGAATTTATGTTAAGGTTAGTTTCATTTTTATATTATTTATTATATAGAAGAGTCATTCAATATTTAAATAAGATTATTCTGAATGCTCATGGATATATTTTGAGCAGCTATTCATCACATGATCAATTTCATTTACTGTTTCTTTTTTTAATTTATTGTATAAAAAACCCTTTAAAACAAATTGGATGTCAACAAGATAAACTTTGGATTTTGATGTTTATCATAGGAAACAATTTATATTCTAAGAAATTTATATAGTGAATAATTTTGTCAGCCAGTTATAAGAGAAATAATGTAAAAATGATTTGTTGTAAAATTAGAATAAAAAAATTGTTTTTACAAAAATGAATAAACAAATAAATAAATAAAAATAATAATAATAACTATGCAATCTAAAAGTAAAATATTCGGAACATTGTTTAAAAAAGTTTTTAAGGAAAAAACATAATTAATAAAAATTTAAAATATAATCATTAAAATATTTGTCAAGCAATCAATAGCTTTTAATTGTTAATTTCTTTTTTTGTTTACAGGTGCCAAACAGAAAAACTATGTTATCCCAATGATCCTATAGGTCAGCGTATCAATCCAGTAAGGGTTGGCTTGATTGGTTTGTGCAAAGAAGGTTGTGATACTGAACTGTTATATGAATGGCAAGTTTATGGTGTGGATGCAGAAGGAAATGAAACATATCTTGCTGAAGCAGGAGAATTTCTTGTTGGTAATTTCAATTGAATATTTATGTTTTTAAAAATGTTTCTTGTGCATTTTTTACCATATTCATATATAAATTTTCTTTCATTTTTATTATATTTTTCTGATTATAAATGAATGTTTATAAGTTCATCTTTTAGAACTAAATTTAGCCACTTGGTATATGGTTGTGCATATCCTTTTTATTGATTGCCAAATCCATTTAAGGCATTTATTTATATTACAGTCTGTAAAAGAGCATTAAAGATGCATACAATTCTTAGGCTTGTTCAAATAACTTTTGTTTTTTAAATAAATCGCTAATTTAGCTTAATTAAAGATATAAATGCTGATAGGGCAATAGTATCTTAATTGTAATCTGTCGCAGTTATTCAGGTCCAGAACTCTATTATCTTGAAGATCTGTCAGGTTTAAAAGCCTGATGCACATTAAAACTGATTTTATAGAACAAACATACTTCTACTGATGCCTTGTAGATATTTGAAGATGGTGATACCAGTTAAATTCATACTTGTTAACTGAGTATGGCTCAAAATTACAACTTTGTAGATATATTTTTTAAAGAAAGTGGGTATTAATATAAAGCACTAAATTAAATAACAAAAGTTCTTTAATTTAAGCCAGACATAGCTTTATATACCAAGGGTTTGATATCAAATATCTATTCAAATGTGGTTAGTTTAGAAATTAATTCCATCTGTTTCATGTTTAAAAGCTAAAAATAAAATAATGCAAAAGTATAAGATAATAATCACATTATCATTATTCTATCTTAATAAATTTCTTGAATATTTTCATTAATATATATATACAGCACTTTGGTATAATTGCTGGCAATTCCTTCTATAAACTCATAATTATTTAAAATATTTTGTTCTGAATTAAGGTGCCATTTTGTTTCTGAATATCTTTAAAAGAATAATTAGAGAATCCATACTAAAGTAAAAAATTTTCCCCCTTCTAGGTGCAACTGAAAAGAAAATGGCATTGAGTGAAGATTTCTTCAAGGAATATTATCCAACATATGGTGACTTCATTGCCAAACTGATTGCAGAAAATGAATATGGTTTACGAGGAGAATCTGATCTGTTTCTTCATATCAATCAACCACCTGAAGGAGGCAATTGCACAATTACTCCTGACAGTGGGAGAGCACTGATTGATGTATTTAGTGTTAGCTGTCTAGGATGGTCTGATCCAGAAGGGAAAGACATAGAATATTTTGCATTTTGGAGTAAGTATTTAAAGTTATGAAATCAATAGTTTTATTTTCTTGTATACATGGTATAGGGAAAGTATAGTAAATGTCAAAAAATTCTAACTTGAGATTTTGACAAATCTTCACATCTTAGACTTTTGAGAGACCAAAAAGCACACTTTTGGAAAATGCCCATCCAACTATCTGTCACAAAGATAATTAAAAAAACACTTAAATTTTGGTAAAAGAAATTTGATATGCAACCTTTATACCAATTTGTAGATTATTCTCAGATTTTTAGCAAACCCCACTTAGAGGAAATCTATCGATCCAATTAAATGTAATTTAATACAATAAGTGCAAAACAGAGGTAGATAGGTAAAATTCAGTTTTAGGAATCAACATCTATAGTTTAGATGTTGAAATTGAATTGAATTGAAACTCAAATTTTGAACTAAACATCATAAGAGATTGAATATTGGTCTGTACTTTAAAAAACATGTAAATGTGATAGTTCAAAAATGCAATGATTTAAATATATTAAATTTGGTAGGAGATTTTGTGACTACAATTGCAATTTTGTATCATTTTTTTGTTTTAATCTGTTAAGAAAAGCATATTTAAAATAAAAAATTCAATTTTTGAATACTTTTAACTATGTGTCAAGGATTAATTGTCAATGGTTATGAAATAGATTTAGTAAAAATGCTAAATTTATTTTAAAAGTATAAATTTTGTCATATAAGGTGTTCTCTGGCATTAAAAGTTTATTAGAGAGTATGCAAGGAAATTTTGGGGACACACTTCAACTGTTTTTTTAAATGATGCACCTAATTAATTGCAGTAAAATGTATTGTAACAAGCATACAATTAATTTAAAACTTACAAGTCATAATTTTTTCAACTCTTCAAATCATAATTTAAATTTTAAAGTGGATTTTTTTCAAAAGATTTAGTGCTCTATTTTTTTATGACTATTGACAAAAGAAATCACCAATATCTTGATGTAGAAAATAAATGGGAGTGGCAAGATACATGTTCTTGATTTGATCAATAGTATTTGCTTCTGCCTTCTTGTGTATTTGCCAGCTCATTTCTTTTGTTGTGCAATAGGGAAGAAACAATTCTTTTATAATTATTTATTCTAGCTTTCAGCCCTAATTTGTAACTTGATATTTACACTACTTGATTTTCAATCTCAAACTTCAACTTTTTATCCATGAAAACCATTGCAAATAAATATCTTCAAAATATCATAGTGGGAGTTTTTAGTTACCAGCGAAAAAAAAAAAAGTTGCCAGAAGTATAGGGCCTTATTTATGCCCTTATGGAACTTTAATAGAATCGCTAAGAAAATTCTATTATTGGGTCCTAATTATGACCCATTTAAAAGGGCGTAATATTAAGGAGGTAGATTTAAGATGCAGATGTTTTATACAAATATGCCTTGCTATATAGATCAATATAAATTAAAGTCATTTCGTCTTCATTTGCATGTATATATATGTGTGTGTGCGTGCATGCATTGTCCACAGCTCTTTTTCAATAATTGGTATGAATTCTATCAAATTTTGCTCAATCAAAGAATTTTATAAGTCAATCGCCTGATATTATAAGGCATGAAAAGGAATACCATCAACTATTCAATGCTCAAAACTCCTTAAGTATTCAATTACTATAATAAGAAATAAATTTCTCTGTCTCTTTTTTTTACACATTGATCTGTTCCACTATTATTATTTTTTAATTTATTCAATTATGTTTTTTAAATATGCTTAGGCCTTTATTGGTCTTAAAGTAGTAATTTAATCATGTTAGATCACTTTAGGGAAGATACAACCTTTCTTCAGCTTTATTTGTTTTACTCATAAAACATATATTAATAGCTTGCTGAAAAAATTAGTTATTGAGTTTTTAAAAAATCACTTGATTTAATTAACATTTTTATTTTAATTAAAAACTATCAATAAATATTTTAAGTATTAAAGGGATTAAATTTTTTTTTAATTAATATTTTGTGTAGATGTAGTTTTTATATTCAAAATATTATACATGGAAGAATTTTAATTTCATGCACTGTTGGGCAAGGAAAAAATATATTCCCCACTTCTAAGATAAATTTTTCTTGTAACTTTTATGATTATTGATATCAGTATTTAATATATTTCATCTGCTTTGAAACTGGTTTAAAATTACAGTGTCACTTTTCTTATAAGATGTATGAATAAAAAGAAACATCAGATAAAAAAAATTTTAAATTCTTTGTTTGTGCAATTGATTAATTATTTTTTAAAATTATTTATTACTTTTTAGCTATCCACAATGATACTGGTTCTCTAATTTATTTGAGTGCCGGCCCAGATCCTGAAGCTACACTTGTATTACCATATGGACTTTTTGAGTTGGGTGTTGACATCAAAGACAAAGAGGGGGCTTTGGCAAGAATCAATATTACAACAATGATGGTAATTTAATGGGGATTTCTTCTCAATTTCAATGAAATTTACAAAATTAAACTTCTAATTAAATTAAGTAGATAATTCTTATAAGGTTTATTTAAAAACTTATGCTGCTTACAGTATTTCAATGCACATTTTTCAATATTATATTATATTTCATTCATATGTTGAACACCTTAAATGAAATATAAATATTCATTTTACATATTTTCCTAAAAAGAAACAGGTTCTTTATTTTTACATTTAAAAAATTTATTATTGACTAGTTGCTTTAATAAATAACTAATGAAATTTCAGGAAATATTGATGTTAATTTTATTTTTAATTTAAAGCTGGAACCTCCTTTCAAGCAAGATTATGACAGTTTTATGAATAACAGGCAGTTAGAACAAGTTGAAGCATCAGGAGATCAAGCTCGGATGAACCAAGTTTCACAGGCCTTATCTTCACTTATGAGTGTACGAATGCCTATCGATGAGAACAGTACTTATGAAGAAGTAACAACTAGTAAGTAAAGCAATGTCTTTTTGCATTTTGACTTATAAAATTAAAATAAAAGAAAACGAATACACATTTATTCTTAATTTACAGAGTATCCACTCTTATCATGGGATATAGTTAATTTCCAAACCACAGAAATATACATATAATGCCAGTTGCAAAAATGCTTTAAATGATAGGGAAAAATTGGGTTTTATGTTATTTGAGTCAACTAATATATTTCCCAATAAGTTAGTTTTACACAATCACGTATTCAAACCAATTAAACTTAGTAATATATTCTTGCCACTATAGCATTTTGAACGAAGAAAATTTCATTTTTCTGTGACTAAAATTAACTGAACAAATTTTAAAAATAATTTTTTAAAGGAGTTTTATGGGAAAATTTAGGGTCATGCATAATAATTCATAGTATGGTTTATAAAATCAAATTAGGTGCACTTGTGTTATTTTTTCAAACAGTTATTTATTTTTATATTGCCCTGTTTTTGTTAAATAGTTACAACAGGGCCAGTAATTGGATTTTTTAACATGCATTTTAGAGTTTCAATGATTTTTTTATTGCATATAACTGATAAAACTGCAGAATCATATAAAAAGAATTTGTGACTCTATTCTGGCATACATTTATTGACTTAAACAATGTAAAGTATATTTCTTTTGGCCATGTAAAGCATCTTTCCTATTGAAACTATTTTTCTATTTCTAATGGTTTAGGTATTAAATGTTGGACCACTATAAGATTCAGATATCCTGTTGAATTGAAACTTTTAAGCTGCATTTTTTTTATTGAATTAAACATTTTCTGGTTTGGAATTTTTATGCATGTTTTTATTATCTTGAAATACAAACTTACAGCTATGACTATTTTCAACAGATTTTCAATTTCTTTTCATCTTTCAATTACTTCTTTTAATTTATATATATTTTTAATCTCATTACAATTCTTTTATTCTTTATATCTAATTATTTATTAAATCTCATTTCATGTATTTAGTATTTTAGTGAATTGAATCTTAAATGAAGTTTTGCTTATACATGCAAATGTTTCTTAAATCTGAAGCATTTTAAAATTGTTGTCACAGCATGAACAAAAAATCATCATTAAGAATATTTTGTTTTTCATCAGTGTCAATATCAAATTTGATTAGTATAAAAGGAAAATTCCTGTTTTATATTAGATATTTACCTGTTTTTTTTCTGTAAATATTAATAACATTTACATAATTTAGGAAAATTCATTATGTGAGTTGATTGGAACTATAATCACTGAAATGATGAAAAATTTGGCTAATAGCCTCTAAAGTTTGAATTAAAACCTTTTTCTTTAAACAAGACATTCTAGAATTTTTTTGTTCGAAATTATATAAATATTATTGCATGTACAAAAGGTATTAATATTTTTGAAACTTGAAAAAAATCAATGATCAAATAAAAGGATACTTAAATGTTACTGAATTTCATAGTTTTCTTTGACATATCCACTGATTTTGTTTTAAGAATATCTGCCCATCCCTGCTAAAAAAAAAAAAGTATATATTTGATATATTGAATATTAATGCCTGATTTTCATGAAATTTATCATCTACACTATTAAAATACTTAAGATTAGAACTGCTTTTTTTGTCTTTATTTCCTTCTAAATAACTTTTTGATTTATGAAAAATTGCTTTCTAATAATATACCTTGCTTTCTAATTATGAATCTTCACATTGTGGATATTAGTTGGACTGACAAACTCAATTTTTTTCTGCAAAATTCTTTGATACAAAATTACAAATATTGTTTTTTTTTAATGCTGTTAGATTTTCCAGTATTAGTTTGATTAGTAAAGATTTCAATTGATAGTAGTCTTTATAAATGAGGTCGTATTGCATGTGCTTAAATTTCTCTTAATATTAATCTATATCAGAGGTGTCCAAACTACGGCCCACGGGCCAAACCCGGCCCGCCAAGTGATTTTACCCGGCCCGCGGAGGGTTTCGGATGCTGCATTTCTCTGGAAGTTGGCTTTTTTTGCAAATGTTGTGACACACTTAAATACCTTAAAGTTCCAAGGGAAAAACAATTTAATTTACGATTTATACTCTCAAATTAAAGCATTTCGAGCAAAACTACAATTATTCGAAAGTCAAGTGACTGAATGTAATTTTACGCATTTTCCGTGCTGCAACGAATTTAATAAAAAAAAACTGAAGAGCAATTTCCAATTGCATTTGCAGTAAAGATCATCGCCGATTTAAAAGAAAAATTTCAAAAGCGATTTTCTGATTTGGACAAGAATTCAAAAGAAATTCAGCTGTTCCAAAATCCATTTGATTGCAACGTTGCTGAAATTTCAAACCAGCTTCAAATAGAAATTATTGATCTTCAAACAAACGAACAAATCAAGGACAAATACAAGGAAGGAAACTTAATAGATTTTTATAAATATTTGGAGGCAAAAGAGTATTCAAATTTGAAGAAATTTGCTCGTAAATTCATTTCAATGTTTGGGATACTTATGTGTGCAAACAAACTTTTTCTCGAATGAAGTATCTCAAATCAAAATATAGAGCAAATTTATCTGATGATCATTTGCAGTCATTGCTTATGATTGGTGTAACAAATTTTGATCCCAACTATAAAGACATTCTTCTTCAACAACAAAAACAGTTTTATCATTCGCATTAGAAGTTGCATGAAAATATTTCAATTTATGTAAAATAATTATATAATTATACTTTGTTTGTTTAGTATTTTGTATTTTCAAGTTACAAGAAAATAGTATTAATTAATAGTATTTAATGCTACTTTACTCATAATGATATTTTTCAATTTGTATATACATGTGGCCCGTATAACATGGATCTAATTTCGATCCGGCCCGTGCCGCGAATAGTTTGGACACCTCTGATCTATATGATATTTTTCTATCGTCATAAATCATCACTATTTTGCTAATGCTTTTGTAAGATTGAATTTTTACTTTTTTTGCTTGTGACTAATGAAATGTATTTTTTCATAATCAAACTAAAGAAAATGAAAATATGTTGCCATTATTATGTTTTATTAAGTCAAATATAATCTTAACTTTTCTTAATTAGCTGATCCTGGTTTATTGGACAAAGAAGCTGAGCAGAAAGCATCCACACGCTTGAAAATGGTTCGCTCTGTTGGTAATGTAATGAATACTGACACTCTTGGTCATTTGGAACAGATTGGTAGTGCATTGACTGCTATTGCTGGCGATGGAAATGGCATTGACAATGAAGGAATAGTAAGTTTACCATTTCTAAATACTGAATATTTCATCTGAGAATCTTTACATTTTTTTTATTGTTTTCTGTAGATATTTGTAACAAAGATTATTACAGCTCATTTAAAAAATCGTGAAAAATTCTGTATAGTAAAACTTCAAATTGTTTTCAGGCAATTTAAAGGAGTCTCAGGCTTGATTAGTATACGTATTGAAATACGTTTTGATAGCTGTTGCATTTTTTTTTCTTTACTTATAGTTGAAAGAATGATAAGCAAGACTCTTTCTTGTGGATAATGACTTTCCTTTTAACCTTTCAAATACTAGATTAGAACTTGAAATGTATATATTGATAATTCTGAGGATGAAGAGTAGAATATTTGATTGCAAATTTGTTTTTCTTTTTTAAAGAATTTTCACGAGATACTTTAACATATTGTAAGTTTTCAATAAAATTTTTGTTATGAGATTTTCTAACCGAAAAATTTCGATTACTTGAAAAATACAGCATCGTCTTTCACAAGTATATTTCAGAAAAATATTTGTGTCATTTTACATCCTGTTATTGTACTAAACTCTCAATTAATGCCTGAAGGACAAATGTACTTATGCTGAAACATATCATTATTCTGGCTTTGAATAGTATACATTTCAGTAAATAACTGATTTTCTAAACTTTAATTTAGTACTGCAGCTTGAAGCTAATACTAAGTTGTAAAATTGAACCATAATTACCATTTCATATAGAAAATTATTGTGAAGCCATGAAATACATGGGTTTCAAATACAAATCTGCTGATAAAAAGCGAATGAAATCATAAAATATAACTTGGATAAATATGGCTACTAGGCTCTACCAGTGCCGTTTAATTTCAAGTAAATACGATATAAAAATTAAAAGTTGCTTAACTTTGCATGAATAACTAGCATATGAACTTTAACTCTTTTCCTTCTTTTTTTTAAACTTGTAGGAGGCAATTATTTATCTGCTCAACAAGACTGTGTCATTAGCAAATAATATGCAAGTTGAAGCCCCTCAGCAACTTTTAGATTTCTGTATGTATGCTGTTGGGACAATGGGTGGAATTGTAGCTGTAAGTTATGTTTCATTTTATATTACAATTTTTAAAATGTGAATTTGTAAAAGAGAAAAGTAATGATAAAAGTAATGATTGGATGTAAATTCATAAATTTTATATGTTAAACCCTTTTAGGTTTTAATACAAACATATAATAGATCATTAGAATTTTCTAAGAACAGAAAAGTAAGATAAACTGAAAGTATCAGTAAAAAGTTGAAGACAATATATTTCAAACAATTTGAAATAGAATTAGAAAAAAGACATGAAAAATCAGAAAAATTTGATGTCTTATTTTAGTAACAAAAATTTTATCATCTATTTAAATATTATCTTTTATCTTAAACTTTTGTAGAATTTTAAGGCAATTTTTAAAAGGAATATCAAATAATTTATTAACACTGCAAAAAAACTTTTTTTAAGGATGATTTTGATGTGTGTTTAAAACTATTCACACTGAGAATTAAAATTAATCAAATATCTTTTATTGATTGGCTTTTCTTGGTATTCTTTTCAGAGAATGACTGAGCAACTGATAACTGGAGTAGTGATGCCTACTGATAGAACCAAAGCTTTGGACTTTGAATATGATGTAGAAATTCCTCTTTATGGTGAAGAGGAAAAAGGTAATTAATTTTTAAGATTTAATGTTGATTATGCCATCATTTTTACTATTTTTCACCAGATTCCTATGCTCTTGTTAAAAAATTATAATGTAAATTAAACCTATGACAAACAAAAATATAGATTTCAAAAAATAATACAAATAAAAGTTATGTATTGATGCATATATATGTTTTTTGTTTCAGTGTCAAGATTTGTATAACACTGCTAATTCTTATGATGACATATTTTTTTTTTTACCTAATTTAATCATAAATGAAGTTCATAAAAATTATATGAATAATTCCAAAACTGTACTTTACCAAGATTTTCTGTATTTATACTATAGTGAATGTTTAATGTGATCCCAGTTAATATTTAATTTATACAAACAAAATTCTCTGATCTGATACATTCAAATTGCATATAAAATATTTGTTTCATTTGATCTCTACTTTCTTTAATGTTTTGGTTTTGAAGTGAAGATTTGATTGATCCTTAATTTTTATCTAATACTTATAGTTGACACTTTTGAAGTTTCTTGCTTCTCTTGTGAAAAAACACTTGAGAATCATTTTTTCTATAGTTTTGGGGTTATACTCTTTTATCTGAACTAGAGGAATCTGGACTGATTTAAATAAATCGTAACACTATCTGATGTTTGGTTCAAATCTGATGAGTTTTAAAATATTATATGATCCTGTAATTGAATGCAACTTGAATAAAAGAATTAAATAAAAAAAAAAAAAAAGAACTGATTTGAGATCTAAATTGAGTGAATGCAATACTAGAATCCAGTAAAAAATTTCACTGACACTTTTTACTAAAATTTGGAAAATTCATTAACTTTTTGTGAGTAAGATAACATCATGTAATAAAAGTTGCTTATTTGGACAAGATATGATGTGTTGAAAAAAATTTTCCCACAAACTCTGCAAATGAATCAAGCTCTTGATATTTTAAAATGTAGCATCTTTCAACAGATTAAAAAAAAAAAAAAAACACTATACAAATACAAACAATATATAAATTTATTATTAGGAAATAGTTGTGAATAAGCAATAATTAATGAATTTTTTTAATAGTTTTTTTATGAATGAATTATAAATATTCCTGAGGTGTTTTTATTCTTTTCCATTGATATAATAAAAATATTATTAATTTTATTCAGTTTGTTTATTACTTTAACTCATTCATGCTATCAAAATTCTTAAGCCCCAAAGGGATTCTACTAAGCAACAGTTGGAATTGCATTAGGTTTCATAAGTTTATTTTTAGTAGGTTAAATGTATGAGATATTATAGTATTATATGCACCTACCAGCCTAGCTTGTAAGAAAAATCAATTTTTTCTGAATTCTTCTGATTCAATGAATTTAATTAAAATAAATTATGTAATTGTTTTATAAACTGTTGTGGGTTAGCTGTTTACCTTTAAGAATGATTTGATGGCATTTGTATGCAACTTTGGTTGATTTTTTTGTTGCCTGATTAACATCCAATTGTAATTTTATTAATAATCAAACATTTTAATTTCTCAGGGTATAAGTATGAACCTCACAAGATTTTTTATCATCTTGAAATAGTATTTTGTGTCATGGTGGATCTTATAACCTTGAAAAAAATATTTTGCTCTGAATTGTATTTGTATAATATAGAGTTGCATGTGTGGTTTTATTTATCCAATAAACAATTCTCGGTAGCCATTTGCTTATTTATTTTTTACATTTTTATTTTTGCTTACATACACACAGCATGGACGAAAATAACATTTAGAATAGTACATTGGATTTTACATTTAATATTGCCCCAAACAATGAGCAATCTGTGCCTAGCTGAACCAGTTTATTCCAGAATGGACACTAAAGTGAGAAAACACAAGTGCTTGCCTCTCAATCTTAATTTATATAGTTTAGAGACTACATGAAGAGCTATCTATTAACAAAATTAATTAACCACTTAGCATATGAGTACCACTTAGCACAAAAATATAACAATTACGAATTACAAATTTGCTTCAACAATTTGCTTTATTTTATATCTGATATAAAATAACTAAAATTTGGCTAATTATTTTCTCTTTTGTTTTTAGACAGTTTCTTTGATGGGACTATTCCGTTGGAAGAAGCTTTGACCAAAGCTGTGATCAAGCATGAAAGAGAACAGGTTAAATATATTTTTACTCTTTGTTTGTTTTACATATCATTATAACATTGATGTATGCTTACCTGTTATTCTTTATTTTAGGCTGAAGGGCATATTCGTACAATTGTAGATCTCACTATTCGATTGGTTTTAGCAATGTTGAAAAATATCATTGTAGGAGAGAAACCGATGGAATTTATTGCACCTAGTGGCCTGGGTCTTACAATATCAATGTAAGTAGTCTTATTGTAATTGATAAAATTGATTGAGATAGATAATTTTTAATGACTTATTTGAATTATATACTATTATAATTCTGACATGTGTTATTGTAGTATTACATAAAAATGCATACTGATTATGAATTGGGAATACTATATATATATATATATATATATATATATATATATATTTCTTAATCCAATTTAAGTCTTTATGAATTTCCCAAGTTTTATCTTAATTTAGCCTATATTAATTTCATTTTAAAATGTTGTTTTTATTTCCTGATACAATTTAATCTTTCTATTTAATTAATTCTATACACTCTATAAAACTGCCAGTCTGGACACTTTCTCTCACTTTGTGTGCAGGGATAAAATTCCTTAGTACTTATAACATTCTGTCAAAGATAGCTGAGGTTCTCTTTCCCAAATCGACATGTGTGAAAGAAATCCCTTAGATCTCTGATAGGAAAACGTTTGGTCTCTTTTGTTCTTGTGCTGTAATGTCGACATTGATGTATTTCTTACCACTTATTCTTTGCAGTAAATTATGCCTTGCGTGATGAACTAAATTAAAGTTTTACAGTTTCAAATATATATATATATATATTTATATGAAACGTATTAAAAATATCAGTTGTTTAAGGAATATATATTAAATCTAGTCCAATTTTAATTGGCATTTCTTGATTTATAATCTGTTATTATGAAAAAATCCATACAGTGGAAATTTCAAAAAAGTTGACTACAATTCTTTAATCCACTAGAAAATATAAAGCACAGATGAAGCATACATAAAAACAGCAGTTGCAGAAATTAGCAGTGCACTAGCAGGAAATCGTAATTAAACAGTTGTAAGAGCTCGAGGTACTCAGAAAGACCTTGCTGAAAATTGTCCCTCTGAAAAGAGAATTTGCTCAGTTACTACTCTCATGAATGTTAGTTCTATCGTCATAGGACATCAAATATTCAGAGAATCTATGTAGCACAAGTCTTGATAGAGATACTGCCAGGGTTCTTGCTTATTAAAGAACTTTGTCATAAAAGCTATCAGTCATTGAATGAATTCTTATCTATTGAATGTAAATCAGAATTATTTATAAAGCCATCATCTTAGCTATGACTAAATACTTAGGGAAGCAATATACAGACAATACAAATATATATCATAACAATATAGGAAATTACCATCTACATCCAAATGTCTGCTTAACGTGTTTAATATAAAGTAAATGCTGATTATATATATTTTTTTAAGTTGGTCATTTTTAATAAATGTTTTCTTTCCTCTCCCTTTTTCTGTAATGAGTGGTATTTTTATTATAAGTTAAACTTTCTCATGGCAGTTTTTTTTTTCTTCTATGAAAAGTGTAATCTAATGCCTGTTTGAAGTCCTCATTAAAAGAATGCATTTAATTAGAGTGACATGTTTACTTAAATTTTGAGATTTACAGAATCTGTGTAAATAAGGAATATTAAAATATATTTTAATGGATTTCTCAAAATTATTATTATTTCTGCTTTTGAAATTTGCATCTCTTCTTTTTCTTTGTCACCAAAGTGATAATTTTTTTAAATTTTAGGTTTAAAGGTGGAACTCTTAGTAACCGAGCAATTCAACATGGAGATGCAGTTTATGTGTTTCCAGATGTCTGTGATATTCTTTCAGATGTTGGCTGTTGGGGCAATGAAACATTGGGAGTAATGGTAAGTTAATTACTTCAACTGTATGAAAATTATTTGTCTTATTTTTTAATGATATATTTTTTTTATTTAAAATCCTATATTTAAATAAACAAATTTATATTAGCTATAGTGCTTTTATAAATTTTAAAAATATTTTTTATTCATTTAACTCTAATCAATATAAGAGTTTAAACTTCGAGCTTTTGTAGGCTCGATGCATTTCTACCAAGATTTGCTGGGTGATATTACAAATCTGTCAGATTAATATATATCCTTCACTCTTTTGTTGCATTATGAGAATCTTTAGCAGACAGTGTGACCTCCATTGCTATCATCTTCATTTTATAAGTGTTAAAACTTATGAGATTCTTCTTAAAATAACTGTCATATAGAGATTGTATATATAATATAGATATAATAAACAATCCAGCTATCCATTTCTTGATAAAAAAATCTCAATTAATGATACAAAACGTCAGATAATTATATTTGAAAAATTCAAATTAAATATTTCATGTAGGGAAATTACTTAAGTTACTTAAGAATAGTTATAATTTAGATTTGCACTAATCAAAATAACATTTTTTATTATTTTATAAAATATAAATGTAGAAAAAAAATGTGAATATAATGAAAATTTAATCGCCAAACTAACAAATGAATGTATAAAAATGGGAAACCTATAATGCTTATTATATTATCTGTATACCTGTAAATACTTTTAAGAAAAGTGAGGATTTATGTGATTTGAAATGATGATTTACCTATGCTTTTTCTTTTTCAATCATTTAGGCAGTTTCCTGGCCAGCCATTCTTGATTCATATGGAAACAGTGTTGATCTTTTATCTAATGACACTAAAACATTGCAACTCATAATGCTAACTGAAGACTTAGATATGATGCACATTTCAAATTCAACTGGTTGGTTTACAATTAAGGTACCCAGAGGTAGCAAGAAAGAAGGGGCTGAACCAGTAAGTTATTCGCTCTATACTTCATAAAAATAATTTCAAAATTCTAACATTATCATTTAAAGATCCATTTTGTTCAATTCAAATTTTGATTGGCTGTTTAATTTGATATAAAAAATGCATAGCTATACTGAAATGGATTTTGATTTCTTTATCTGTCTATATTGTTTCTGTTTACTTGTGCAAATGTTTTACTTATTAGCAGCACAGAAATCGGAGCCCCTTAATCTTATAGCTTTAATTTTGTAGCTCTTTGATCATTTCATATTTGTTACTTCTAAAATGTAGAAATTATTTAAAATTATTACAGAAAATCAAGATTCATCCAACTGGTGTATAATAAAAAGTCCAACAGGTTCAATAACAGATAAAGACTTTATTCAGTGTGGAGCACTATTATGAATCTGTATTGTTACTTCCCAGCACAGTTCGTATCACTGTAGGAAAGACCATTTCACGATCAACTCTATTGGATGTTGATCGGAAGCCTGATTATTGATTTTTGGGCTTGGCAATTTGACGAATTTAGCAATAGAATGAATGGTTTTAGAATCTTAAAAAAAGTTGGCATTTTTTTAGACTGCTAAGAGACAAGTTATGTGTGATTATTTGAGAACCTTCTATGCCTGGATCTAAAAGATATAAAATGGCGACAGTTTGAGCCGAATTCAGTCGTATAGCAGTCAATGACAAAGTGGTTGGATCAGTCCAGTTAAGCGAAAACATTGAGTAGAGCTCAAGCAATTGGTGGATTGTAAATTGAGCTGTGTGCAAAGTATTGGAGTGTAGTATTAATGCAGCATTGAATTGTGTTTAGAGTAGCCAATGAGTTGACATTTGAGTGCAGCTGAAACGAGGAGAAAGTGGGAAAATAGCAGCTGTTTGAAAAGACCTTAATGAATAGCTATGTGGATTCCTTCCTCCTGCTAATTCTGTCTGGCCAATTTGTGTGTAGTTTTGGTTTTTTATACTAATTACTACTCATGGGCTGCTATTTGTTTAAATTCTTTTAAATTCTTGGTTTGTATTTATCGTCTATGTCTTCTTGTTTTCATGTGAATATACATAATTATTTGGTACTGAGTTTTATTGTCTGTGTCTCATACATCCACTACAGCAAACCCATCAAGTTTAGCAGGAATTAATTTCCATAAAACAATCAACAAAGAATCCATAAGAAAAATACGATAAGCAACAGCATAAAAGCAACAAAGCACTGTTAAACAATCGAAATATCTTTTAATACAATTATAATTTTTGTACAATTTTCAGAGAGAATATACTGGGGATCAGTAATCCAAAAGAGATAAATATTGATTTATTAATCATTTTATTGCTTTACATATCCAAAATACTTTTTCCTTTTTTTATAGGCATTACCAGAACCAAACTATGTCCATGCTCAAATTAAATGGAATGAAGAAATGGTGTACCATCAATTTATTGTGGAAAAAGCAGATTCATCTGTAAATATCGAAATCACACCAACAAATCCGGAAGTTGACTTACTTGTATTTGTGAAGCATAGAGTAAAGCCTCTCCTGCATTCATATGATCTTATGATCAATTTAGAAAATGTCAGAGAAGAGAATGGTTAGCATTTACTTTGATTTTTTAAATTTTCTGATAGTTTTGCAGAGGCCACTATATGTCATAAACTATTGCAATGTCATGTTACAAAACTTGCAGTATATCAAAAATTTTAGTATATGAGATTGCAGTACTTCTTGTATGTAGGTGGTTCAAAAAGTAAGGAACAAAAGTTCCTAAAGGAGCAAAATATCCTATGCGTTAAATTCCTTATATAAGAATAGCATACCCTCCAATAGCAATGGAATTTGTTACAGTAATTAGATGAAAATTTGGAGTTATGGGTATGTAGTGGGAACTATGAATAAATATATTCAAAAAAGTTTTAAAACACTTTTTAATTTTTTTTCTTATAGCATGGTTGGTAATGAATTGCTTGTAGAATTATTATAATGGTAACTGAAAATAAAATGGTATCTTGTGCCAGAATAAATACAAAAACACAGATCTCGTTCCTCATAAGGAAATTGTAAATGTGGGGCAGTTATTATAATGGTGAGCTGAGCAATAGTCACTTTTAAAAAAGCAAAATTACTTGCTATTTAATGGGGAAAAAATGGTAATGTCTAACAAATAGTGTTAATTTTTTTTATTAACGAAATCTTGTGCGATTTTTTTCAATAAAATTATTTCAATTATATACTTTAGTATTAAACATCTGCAGAATAACTTTGAAAAATACATGTTTTATTTAAATTAAAATTCTTAGAAAATATCTATTCTTCAGTAATTTATGATTACTATATTATATGTAATGCATCTATAAGAAATGCTGTTGAGGATTAGGGAACTAATATTAAATTGTGTGAAATAGAATAAACTATCTTAGTATTCAAATGTCATCAATAAGAGCATAATTATGGGAATTTGTGTTAATTGATGGTGCATTGATAATATTGATATGTGTAGCGTAGTAAGACAACTTCACTGGGAACAACCAAGTATATTTTCTAATGATTGCTTGTTACACCTATGCTCTCAGTTACTGATAATTTACTATATTGTTACTGATTAAATGTATATTGAGGAACCCTCCCTTCAGCCCATATTCCAATTAATTGATTTTTCTTTTTTTGGACTATGAAGAAGCAATTCACTATCTTAGAAATCTTGACAATTCACTATCTTGATACTGATACTTGAACTGATATTGAAGTTCAAAAAGCATTATTACATTGTCCTGGAACCTGATATCTCCTAAAAACTTTTGGAAGAAATCAGAGTCAATTTTTAATAAATTAGTTTTACAAATGGTATAAATGCATTAATGACTTTGATGATTATATGGAAAAATAATATTTTCTAGTACTGTTTTATCTGTGCTAATTTCTTTGACTTCATAAACAAACTTTTTATCTTGAAAGACTTGTTGCCTTACTTTCTGAATCACTTTAATATTCCACTCATTTGCAGTATATACAAAAAAGTGACTTTTTGTGGCAATAAGTTTGTTTGATGACAATAGCTGTTGATCTAAAGGAAAATACTAATTCACTTTTTTAAGAACAGAAATTTCCAATCTGCTAATTTTTCTTATATTTTTTAAAGTTTAACAATTTTATTTCTAGGTACTTACGATCTATTCTTAAATAATGAGGTAATACAGAACCGTACTGGCTTCTTCTATTTGGGAATCATTGAAGCAAATTCCACAGCTCTCAACAATTCCATACCTGACGATATGATGTTTGACAGTGAACTAAATTTCACCCATGGTGAAGCTGTCCGAGATTTCTCTACTAATTATTCAGTCAGGATATATACATCAGGATGCTACTTTTATAATTATGAACTCAAAATTTGGTCTGGAGCTGGTTGTTATGTAAGTTTGCCTTATTTTAAACAATTGCAAATCATAATTCATCATACTATGATTTAAAAAAATGCTTGTTAAAAATGGTGTAGAACTAAAGGTATCCAACATAGAAAATCCTGACTAATTCAAAGTGGATATTAGGATAAGGAAGATCAAAAAGGTATCAAAGTATATTTTGAGGATTTAGAAGAAATTCACAGAAATGCTTTGTAGTAAGAGATTAATTCGAAGAAGATTCAGTCAATTTTAGAAATAAATTGAAAGGTATCAATTTACTTGTAGAATTTATTGATTTTTCTTCTGTCAACTTTTCCGAAGTTAATCAGTTTTAGTCGCAGAATAATGGATTTTTTTTTTTTAAATCTTGTGACAAACATGATATTTTTAGTAGGGATTTTCGAAGCCACAAAATATGTGGGCAAATAAAAGCATAAATCGTAAGATGTTATTGTTAAAAAGAGTACAAAGAAGAAAAATGGAATCAATTTGAAATAGATTGTAAAAATTGTAAAATAATTTTTTAATTTTTCCAGCTGGCAGAAAAATTTTTACAAGTTTCAACAATAAATTCTAAGATGGGGAGATAAAAAATCATTTTTCTATAAGGCAATGATTGCTCAATACCTTATCACATGATCATTATTTAATGAATTTAAACTAGATTTTCATGGGGGGGGGCATGGCCTTGAGATGAGGGGGTCATCATTTTTCTAAATATAAATGTGTGTGTTATATGATCATCATGTGAATGTTTGTAACTGTTTTTTCAGGGAAAAAAATTTCAGAACTTGGTTTTATATATATATATATATATATATATATATATATATATATATAATTTTTTGAGAAATATTTTTATTGATTCACATGCCATATGATTCTTATAATTTAAGGCATTTTTCTCACTGGAACTATATGTATGTATGTATGTGTGTGTAAGTTTAAAAATTGGGCTATTATCAAAGTTGGACACCCAGGATATTGAAGTTTATTATCTTTGTGCAATTTAACTGATTAATACCATTTACTTTCTTTAATGCTAGGTTGAAAATGCCACAGCTGCTCTGACACAGTGCAAATGCAATCACTTGACATCGTTTGGTGGTGGATTCTTTGTTGCTCCTAATACAGTAGATTTCAGTTATGTCTTTGCAAATGCCGGTTTTGCTGACAATGTTACTATCTATATGACTATAATAAACATAATGCTAATTTATTTAGCATTATTAATATGGGCTCGGAGACAAGACATAAAAGACAAAGAAAAAGTAAGTAATTCCATGTTTAAATATTTGGTATATTATTGATATTAAATTATATAAATTGATTACTTATGTAAATTTAGCTGTTATAAAATATTAAAAAAAAATTGCTTGTTGTTTTAAGGATTAATTAAATTGTTGTGTTTGCTATGAATTCATATCTTCTTTATGAGCACAGCAACCCCTTGTAGACTTGTTATTCTGGTTACCTCAACCACACACACTTTCCAGTACTTTCTATCCCCTTCAACTCCCAGTTCTTTATCATCAGAACACTTGGGTCTCTTCCCGCATCATTCAGCCATCTAGTTGAAGGTCTTCATCTGGCCTTGGATCCCATAGAAATTTTAAAAGCGGAATGGTATTTTGGGGATGTTGGTTTCAGGGATTTACTAGATATGACCGAGTTATTTAACCTATTCCTCCAGATAACCAGTGTTATTTTTAGTTTAGTTTACCCATAGAGTTTGTATAATTCAAAAGTGAATCTAGTTAACTAACATACTCTCTCTAGTACTCTCATGTTCTCTCTCATTGTGTATGTGTATATCTCTATTTAAATGGGATTAGCATTCAAGTTTATTTCAAATATTTTTGCCCTTATCTGACATAAGGTTAAACTTCACACGCACATATGATTAAATCTAAAAATATAACACACCAAAAATGAAATTCACTTATACAATTTCAGATTTTGTATCTCTACTGACAATAAACAAAGTAATTAAATTTTTAAAAACTCAATTTTTTTCTGATACTAAGTTTATTCAAATACATAAAAGTTAAAATTTGCTTCCTCTGTCCTGAATAATAATAACTGTCTTTGAATTTAATTTGTTAAAATTAAATTCAAAGACATTAAAACAGTGGCAAAAGAAAATAAATTTAAAATATTTTCTATTAGCTATAAAGAAAAAACTAGATTAAATTAAAAATATTATTCTTAATTTTAATTTTGCTGTCTAGATTGTGTCTTGATTTTTGGAATAAATTTTTATTAATTTTGATTCTGCATTTTAAACTTGTAATCAGGATCCTGTGACTGTGAAACTTCACTTTCTTACTCTTTTCTGTAAGAAATCATATCAGAGTGCTTTGTTTCTTAAATTATTATTTTTTTATTTATTATTTTTATTTTGAATAAAGTAGAGTCAGGAATTTTAGTGGCTTTAGATGTTGATCCTGTGGTGCCTTTATTGCTAAGAGAAATTCGCCTGCTTTTCCAATTTTCTCTTTTTTGCTATAATCTTTTGATTTGATCCATAATTTGGCTTTTCAAAGAATCAATATTATAATAAAATTCATTTTGAAGATTATTTTTGGAAATACATTATACAATTCTTCATAAGTTTATCCTGTTGCACTAATATTGTTTTACTGCCGATTTTGTTTTACCCTTTTGTAGTTTTCATTTTTCTTTAGATGCATCAAGAACTAGACACTCATTACTTGATTTTTGTTTAATTATTCTCTCTTCCCATTTTTCTAAACACTTTATGGTAAAGAAATGATTCATTTTGATCAGCAAATGGAATTAGAAGAAATAGTTATATTTCTAATAAATAGATTAACCAAAAAGTTGAAAGTTTTGTAAAAAAAAAAAAAAAAAAAAAAAAAAAAAAGACGGATGTCATGGAACATATGTTTTGATAGACTTAACTTACTTACAGCTACCTCCAACAATAATATTTGTTGAGATATTCACTTGCTATTATTATTATGGAACAAAATGAGTATGCATTATAAACATCAGTTCATATTAATAATTTGATTTCTATTTATAAAATCTTGCATTACATTGCTTTATTCTTTATTGACACATTATGGTGTTTTAATGGCTTCTATTAAAATAGTGAATACCAAATTTGAATCTTTCAGCTTGGAGCTACTCCATTACCAGATAATGATCCAGAAGATAAGTATCTGTATGAAATGGTTGTGTTTACAGGCAACACAGATGCAGCAGCAACAGATTCAAAGGTAAAATTACTGATTTATTGTTATTATCATGATACTGAATTATATAGATATTATTGATAAACTGAAAAAAAAATGAACCGTTTACGTATTTATTTAGAATATTAACTGAAACTGCATGCAAAAATATTCTTTCATTGAGCTAATCTGAATACAGCTCAGTACTTTATTGTCTTGATTATTTCAAAGTATTTGTCTAGGGTAAAGCTGAATGAAAATTACCCGAGAATGCATTTAACTTAAATGTGTATTCCTCATTTTTTTCACTGCTCTTTTGCTTCATCAGATCTATATCTATTTTGTGATGTTCCTTCCTTTCCGAAAGAAAAATTAACCAATGCACATCTTAAATTAAGTAATTACAAATTATAAACTCAAGAGATTGAATTTTGTCTGTTTGATTAGTTTCTTATAAGGTACGGAGAATCAAATTAAACTGCCTTTTTTCATAAATTAAGCTTAATATCATTTTTTAATCATTGAAAGTGAATCATTTGATGCTTCTTTATAGTTAAATAAATTAATAAAATTCTGGATTTATTCTGATTTTGTGATTAATCATTTGTAAAAATTAATTACAAATGATTCATTTGATTGATTTATAGGTTACAAATGGTGATTTAAAACAAAAGAAATCTATATTTGAACATTTGTTTTGTTTTTTTATTCATTTAATTCATTGGCTTAAAAAAATTACGTATTGAACTAAGGCAAAACAAAACAAAACAAAATCTATACCTGCACATTTGTTTTATTTTGTTATTTTTTTCATATAAAAAGGATTAAAGTCACAGACATATATATATGTATACACATATTTTAGCATCTGTATGGCTGAATAAAAGTGACTTTTAAAATTTTAACATTGACTTATTTCTCTATAGAAGACAATTTATGTACATGTGGCATTGATAAAATGCTTGATAAGGATTTTATTATGAGATTTTGATAGTGATTTCTTAGCCGTGTGTCAATATAGGAAAAGGAATTTTGGGTATCTTTAAAAGAATGTTGTAAGCATTATTGATTTTTAATCCTTAACCCTTTCAGGGGCACTATGTCAAAAATGATTTTTTTTTTCGAAACAATTATTTAAATCTGATTATCTTCTATTACTGACATGTTATTTACAGTTTAAAAAAAATTAAGGTCATATGGGGCTGGGGGGTAGGCGACATATGGAGTATGTCACCGCACACCTAGAATATGTTTTGGAGCGAATGTACATATATGCACCTATATAATATTACGATTCAAAACACATTTTAAAACATTCTAAATATAAAATAAATTGAGGTTATACATACTTATAATAATTTTTTTCTGACTTTGCCCAAAATTCACGTTTTTTTACTTATTTTTATTATTCAAATATTGATTTTTCTTTTATATATATATATATATATACATAAAAGTAAATATATATGAATAAGAAATTATGTCACAATATAGTATATAATTTTATTGAAGTTAATCTATGGAGAATATATAGAGAAAAATAGAATAAATATTATTTTAAAAATATGCAGGGAAAAAAATGCAACGTAATATACATAGAAAAATATACACAATTTTTTACGGAACCGATTTTTTTTTATAAACTGATACTATTAGCATGAATATATTGAAATATAGAGATGCATTGAAATATAGAGAAATATATTTACAATAAATAATAATATATTTAATAAATATATTCATTTTTTTCTTCTTTTTATATTAGAAATTTCTTTATATTATGATAATATTAGCACACAATATATATTTAAGCCCTTATTTTCCCTCCTGACCAGACTTACTATAAACAACAAGAAAAAAATTTATTATTTCCACCACATTTTAGAGAATCTGATGACAGAGTACCGAACATTCTAGGAGAGGCGAAAGCCTGCGCCGATCGTTGTGAAAATAAACAACTTCGCGAGTGCTCAAGCCCTAAACGCGCAGTGACATACCCAGTATGTCACCTAATTCAACTCGTAATTAGAAGGTATTTTTGCTAAATGAAAGCAGTTTTAGAGATTCATGACGTTTTTTAACATGAATGACACAGAAAATGAGCATTTGGAATCCGAAAAAAAAGTTTATCGGAATAAAATGAAGATAATTTACACCACATGAAAACTTGCTTCCATCTTGAATTTTTTGTGATGAAATAGAATACTTTCTAATACTCGTGCTGCCGTCTATTGGCAAAATAAAGACTTAAAAAACGTTAGGAAATTTTATGCAGTCATTTCAACGCGATTTTTTAGTTAAAAAAAAATTGTAAAAAGGTGACATATAGAGTATGTCACCGCCCATGAAAGGGTTAACACAGAGTGTGAGAGCATGCTATATTCAGCAATTTTATAGAGTGCATGTAGAATTAATTAAATAAAAAATTAGGCATGGATCATTAATTAAGAGAACACTTTAAAATGAAGTTAATATGTGCCAAATAAAAATAAAAAATTAGGAAGAGTAATTAAGATTAAAATTAGATTTAAAAATATTGTTACGCATATATGCCTTTCTTCTTTTAGGTGCAATTCATTTTATCGGGTGATGATGATGAAACAGTTGTGCGAACTCTTGAAGATCCAAAGCGAAAACTGTTTAGACGTAATGCTGCAGATACTTTTGTAATGGCTGTGTCAAGGTATTGTTGAGTATAAATACTGTAAAATTGATATATATTCTTAAAATAGTAATTAATAGGACAATAAACTCATAATTTTTAATTTATATTCATCGTTTTATACACACTTTTGTCCACAATCAATTCATTTAAATGAAAAATGTCTTAATGAATTTACTTATTGAAAAGAATTAATTTATTAAAAATATTTCAGAAATGTAAAGTATTAATTATTTAGAATTCCAAATAAATTCAAGTGACATGTTCTTAAAATTGGGATGTAATTTTATCTATTGAATCAAATCTAAAATAATAATTTTTGATTATATACATTCTTAATTGTTTAAAAAATAAGCTTGCTGCTTTAGTAACTATAACATTTTTATCTGTATTCTTTGAAGTATATTAAATACTAAGAATTTCATGCATGTTATTTCAGAGACATGTTTCTCATTGGATTCATTTAATATTTAATTTGTTATTAAAGATTTAAATATTTTTAGCTGTTCAAAAAATCATTAAAATTATATAAAATCATCATATTATGGTATTCCTTAATTAAAATATTTCTTTTATCAAATCAAATATTTATCTTATTTTTTCTGATATTCTTTTCTAATTCTTGTGACATCTTTATTTTGGATGTGTGCTATATTATTAAAAAATATCAAAAATCGTCATTATATCATTGCCTGATTAAAATATGAATATAAATTCTATCTAAATAATTTATATGTTATATAGTTCCAAAACTAAATAGTTCATATTCCTGCAATTGGTATTAGAAATGCTTGAAATATAACAAAATTTACTCATGTAATAAATATGTTTAAAAAAAAAAATAAAACTGCAAATCTTCAGCTTAGAATTTTATAAAATTCACCACCATTTAGTTTTGAAGTTTCTACTACAACCTTTGAATACAACTGCCTACATTTTTTTTCCAATTTGCATTAGTTTTCATTTTAAGAATGAATGAATGAATTATTATTTTTTAATTTATCCCCTTTTGTATTGATTGAATTTAAAAAAAACTGTGATAATGCTACAAAAGGGAAAGGATAAATATCTTCATACTGAAGATCTTAATATGACATTTTTTTTATATATCATTAGGCCTCTGGGAAGATTGAACTACTTGCGAATATGGCATGACAATTCTGGTAAAGGCAAATTCAAATCATGGTTCCTTAACTTTGTGGTTATACGCGATGTGCAGACTGGAGCACGCTATGAATTTGTGTGTAATCGATGGTTGGCTGTTGAGAAAGAAGATGGATTGGTAAATTATTTAACTTCTTATCTAGAATTTTAAACTAATTGATGAATTTTGGTATGTGTGAAAACTGAGGAAAGGTTGTTTCATGTATACTAAGTTATTAGCACTATATATATTTTTTATACTGATGATTTGCTTTTATATTTTTTATGTATTGTTGTCTATCTCATCCTAATTATTACTGATTATGCAAATCATTCATCAAATTTTCTTTTAATCTTATCATAAGTAGCGTCATTTCAAAATCATATAATCAGAATTCTTTGTTCATATTAATGAAAAATTTATTGATTTTATGAGGAAGAAAATTAAAAAACACACTTATAAAATTCTATATAATTTACCCTAATTCAAATTGTAGGGAAAAGAAGAAGAAGAAAAAAAAAAGATTTGTAATTTGAATACAATAAAAAAAAAATGGTTATGATTATAGTGAAGTGTGCAAAGATAGGTCTGTAATTTATTTAATTAATTTGCGAATTAAAAAAGCTTGTAGTCAAGAAAGCTATGTTACTAAGAAGATTTTATGCTCCAAATGCATTTATCATCTGTGACTATTTTTGTTTGTTTGATATCTGTATATATTATATATTTGGTATCTGTACTGCATGCTGACAGTTATTGTCAAATATATCATGTTAGTCTATTGACTACATTTGCCCCTTACATATTGTTAAACCAAAAATTTGTGTTATGTGGCTAATATTTCAGTTCCTTCTTCAAAATAATAATAATTATTATTCCATTAGTTTTATTCATTTGTATAGTTAGCAAGCAAAAGGTGTGTTAATCTTAGTTAGAAGAGAGAAAAAATGAATTTCATAAACTTATTTCTCATGTTTGTATCAGCATTATCGTTATTTTTAGTGATATAGTTCTTATTAAGTGATCTGGTTCTCAAAATCCTAAACATCCAAAAACTCTTACAAAATATTGGGCTTTTTAAAGCATCCACTGATTTGCATTACTTTTTTTTATAGATTGACCGACTTTTACCAGTTGCTGGAAAAGGGGAAGCTACAGAGTTTAATCATTTATTCCAACAAAAAACTCAAAAGAATTTATCTGATGGGCATCTTTGGTTCTCAATATTTATGAGACCACCTAAGAGTCGATTCACTAGAGCCCAGAGAGTCACCTGTTGTTTCGCCATGTTGTTTTTATCCATGTTAGTGAATGCCATGTGGTATGGACGTGTGCCTTCGAAACCATCTGGATCAGCAATTAACATTGGACCACTTTCTATGAGTCCAGAACAAGTAAGTAAAATTTTGTTGATCTTTAATTTAAATTATCTAGTATTTCTCAATAATTAAATAAAAGTGAATTGGAAATGAAAATATTGTAATGTATCGGTGACAAAATTTTTATTAAAATAAAGCATTTTAAGAATGTTTTTTTGAAAACAGTTAAAAGGCTTAGTTTATTTTGCTTAAAGAAATTTTCGGATTTAACAAAATTCCATGTTTGATTATCATTTATCTCACTTCTTTCTCTTTTATTTAGAAGTGATAAGTAATCATCACCTTTTCTTAACGTTTAGAGTAAAATAGTTTTTCATCATAAGAATTATTTTTGTGATTAACAAATTTAAAACATTACTTTATATTAATTACATTTTGTATTTATAAAGTAAAAAAATATGTTCTAATTTTGAGTTTTTACTTTAAACAGAAGATTTTGGTTTTTAAATTTTATCTCCTTTTTTGGAGCGAAAAATTCTTAGTTCCAAAAAAGTAATTCATTTTTATTAGAAATATTTTGCTTGTAACCTAAATTAAAAAATTAAAGAAGATATGCAGCTGTAACTGATTATAAGTAAAAGAAAGTTCAATCAGATACTGTTTAAAATTTTGATTGAATTCAGTTGAATCGATTCTCTTTATTACATTTGCTTTTAAACATTAAACTCTCTGAAAGAAAACAGACTTTAAAATTTTTCTACAATCAGTATATTTTTTGCAAAATAATAAATTAATAGAAAATAAAGGCTAAACCATTTATGCTTTATTATTTCATATTTATAATTTTTAGAATTAACAAATTAATAATTGAAATTTATAATCAAACTTTCTTTTAGATTGGTGTTGGTGTGATGGCTAATTTTATTGTTTTCCCACCAACTTTCCTCATGATAACCTTATTCCGAAAATCCAGGCTTCGCAAGTTAAGACCTTCACATATTACTGAAGCCATTAAAAAGCAGCGTAAGTAATAAGTTTGTGTTTCAAACTCTTCCAGAATTTTTTATTTTTTATTTTCAAATTATAATTTTCATGCGGTTTTGATAAAATATCTAAATTTATTTAGTTATCATTCAGACATACCATTGAAACCGTAAAGCACTTCAACAAAAATAGAATAAATTTTAATTCTGTGAATATTATTTAAGTTGTACTTAAGAATATAATTCTTTGAGCATTTTATTAAAGAATTTTGTACAAATACTATAGAGATATGCATATTATTAAATGTTCTGAAATATTTTATGATTTTAATAATTCATTTGCATTTTTCCTAGAATATTAGAATCACTCTACTAATTTTATTGTGCTGTTTTTTGCTATTGCCCTTTTAATTGTTTGCTATTAAACATCATAACTCTATTTAGAAGTAATTGGGAAGTTTTCTTTGATTATTTCTGTTATTTTCGTCTTTTAGTGGCAGCAAATTTATTTTGACTTTAAATGACCTAATAATTTTATCATTTTATATTAATATGATAGTTTTTCAATGTGATATTATTATCCCCCCTTTATGATTAAACAACATATTGAAATATTTATATATCTAGAAAAATTAACTTATTGGAAAAGAAAGTAAATGTTTGTTTTCCACCAAGGGATTTAAAAAAATAAATAAATAAATGAATAAATAAACCTTCAAAATCAAATAGATTATATTTCATTTTCTCTTCTCTGTTGATTCCATCACTAAATTTATAAATCTAATTTAGTATATAGCATTGATTAAGCACATAGATACTTCCCAAACAACATTTCAGAGCTCAACTCATGTAATAATTAATTGAATGTGCTTACAACTAATTACAGCTAATTTAAAACTGAATAGAGATAATTCACATTTGAAGAAAGTATATTTAAACAAAGCAATTGATTTGTTTTTTTAATTAATGACATATTTGCTAGAAACAAATTATATGTTGAATTATATATTGTTCATAAAAATTAAGTTTGAAATTTATTATTATATTATAATGATATCATAGGCACGCAAATTTATGCAACGAATATTTAAATTATAAATATATGTGATATATTTTAAATATAGGCAGTATCAACTGAAATGATTCAAAAATTATAGATAGTATCACACCAAATTTAAAATCCCAGAATGTTATCCCATTTAAAAGTAATTATATTTATAAAAAATGCATAAATTTAAAAGTTGCTTATAATTATTTTGAGCATTGAAACTATGTCTATAAAAATAATTTAATTTTATGAAGTGATTTTTTTATTTCTGAGATAAATGGTGTTAAATTTAAAGTCATTTACCTATGATTGAAACATGTTTAACCTACGTTCTTTACATCTGACAACCAGTCAATATTAATGATCACAAAAAAGGCCAATTGCATATTTTATGTACTTAGCTTTTATGGCTTTCTTAGCAAAGTAATTTTTTGTAACTATAATTTTGATGTAGGAGTCAATTAAATATATTATACATTATGTAATACATTTCATTAATTTTTTTTTTTATCTATGTCTTTAAATATACAGTTATATCACAGGGAAGGATATGAAGGCCAAAAACTTGGTGCATTCTAAAACTTTTTCACTGTTGCTTGGTTTTAAAGTAGAACTTTTTACAACTTTTTAAAAGCGTAGCATGCCTTATTCTGAAACTCATTAAAAACTAATCTATTTAAAAGCATGCCTTATTCAATATGGGAAAAAAGCCAAAATTTTCATATTTTGACTATTAACTTTGGGAGGCAAAAGTCAGGATAAAGTATTTGTAGCAATGATGAACAATATGTTTCTTTACAACTTAACATCTGTAATAGCTTTTGGATGTTTTTTTACAAACAACTGTTTCTTACAGTGAAATAAGCATAAAAAAATTTTAAAAATTTTATAAAAATGGTCAAAAATAGTACAATGATATAATTGGAAAAATAACTTATTGTAACTTTAATGTGGCATAAAAGCAATTTTCAACTACAATGTTTTCGAAAATTACAATGAAAAAATGTGAAAATTTGTTTAATTTTAAATTAATTAAAAACATAATTAATCAAAAATTTTAATGCAATTCCCTTTAAAAATCCTACTCTTTATTCTTGCATTTCAAGTATATATTTATGTCCAGCATGATAGTCTATGTTTAACAATTTTGTTTCTAGTTTGAAAAAAAATTATTATTATTTAATAATAAATTAATTTAAATTATTAGTAAAATTAGAAATTACAATTAAAAATTTCTGTTGTAGAAGCTTCAAAGAAGAAACTGTCCACAGTTTCCAGACCAGGATCTGCGCATTCTGGAACAACTTTGATTTTGGATGACATTTCTCAAGAAGATGAATCTCGCCGTGAAAATCGTTTTGGGGCCCAAAAGAAAAAGAAGAAGAAGTTCTTGTTCCCATGGTGGTGTCGGATTATTGCTTGGCTTTTGGCGGTCGCCAGCATTGTCGTTTCATGCTTCTTCCTGTGGGCTTATGGTGTGCAGTTTGGAGATGAGAAAACCAAAAAATGGATAACATCACTCCTGATCTCATTCTTCAGCTCAATTTTGATCACTCAGCCTATTAAGGTGAGGATACTTTTCATTTTCTTGTATGGTAAGAACCAAAATATTGTAATCAAGAAAAAATAATTCAATGTGAAGAATATAAATTCGCTTTTGAAATCTTAGTAACAATAATAATCTTAGATTCATTCCAGAGTATTACGAATCTGTAATATTGTGTTTCTTCACAAATTGTTGCGTAGAAAGGAAGAGAAATTTACAGATGTTTTAATAGCTGCTGAGTGATTTTCCAGCATTAAAAACCATTTTGGAATTGCTCTGTTATTAAAACTGCTTCTGCTATCTCAAGTCAGTAGCAGAATCGCAAGTAGAATTGCTGAGCAAATTCTCTCTTGGGCATGTTTATCTCTAGTGATCATTGTATGTTTTTACAGTTGTTTAGTAACTGTTTGCTGCATGGTTGTTTCTTATAATGTTGGCAAGTATTATTTTGTGTATACTTCATTTTTTTTGCAGCCCCTTTTCTATTTTGAATAAAGCATCTTTATCTATTATTTAACATGCTAGACTTTTCCCCATATACACTGGATGCATTTTTTCTCCCCATAATGATATAATGAAAACAGTAGTTCAAAAATGCAAAGAGACGGAAGCAGATTTTCAATTAGACAAGAGTCAAACAGCATTCGACCACGACAATCCTGTCGATTCAGTGGTTGCAGGGTGGTCAGTTGTATATTAGAAGATGTCATTATAGTCACTGGTAGATCAAGTTATAAATAAATAAATAAAATAATAAAGTGCATGTAATTACTTGTTTACAATATATCAGAATATTAATTATTCATTTAACTTGAACTGCTGATGCAATATGCATTTGAAAAGTCTTGCAAATAATAATTTTTAGTGCTATATTTATTTTCTTAATATTTAATTTTTAATAATGATGTAATGTTTTTATTTGAAAGCAACTAATCATTGTAGTTTATTTTCAAGATTTTTAACTTTAGCCATTTTTACCATGTAAAACATATTAAATAAATAAAAAAACACATATCTTAGCAGAGTTACTAAAAAGAATAAAGCTAAAATATACTATTAAATTTTGACTAAGTTCAACATTTTTTTTAAATATGAAAATGGGTCACTGAAAATTGAAAGAGGAATCTTATAATGTGCAGTGTCTGAAAAGAAAAATATTAAATCAGCCTCTGCATCGGATGCAGTTTGGAATGGGGCTATGTATAGTGCATTCAAAGTTCTTAAACACTTTTATTTTTAATGATTCTTATAAAAGAATTTTAAATTTATACAGATGCTTATTTCACTTTCTTTTGATTAAAAAAAATGTTTCTAACACTAAACCTGCCAACTTATATGAATTTTATTTTCTTTATGTTGTTTGATCGTTCAATGAAAAGTTCGCCCAGAGATTTTATTTCTGGGATGGTAAAGAGATTATTCGTTTCCGGGATTTTAATTTATAGCTAAGTCTTAAAGTTACAAAAGTGACTTCTTTCTAGGGAAATGAAGCTGCTAAGAAATTATGAGTTTACATAGATATATATATATATACATATCTATTCAATAACCATCATTTTATTCTAAACTAAATACGAATGCACAATCAAAAAGCACTGATGGAGTTAAAAATAACATTAACTGTAAACAATAGCACACAAGTAGGAAATGGCTGTTCAATTAATAACTGTGCTGAGTGTTTAGAGAGAACTCACTAAAGATCAACACTCCATACAGAGAATTCACTCAAATACTTTTGTTGTGACTTGATTTGCATTTGCAGGCCTCCAATTTTATAGCTTCCATGACAAATCATTGAATGTCCTGGAACACGCTTGAACTCAAGTAATGAAGATATTACGAAAATTCTTGAATTTCTAGTAATTTTACAAATGATTGTTTTGTTGCCAAGGGTGGAGTATCATTTGTTTTTCATCCATTCAGAATCCATTAAAATGTCTGTAAAACCTTTTCCTTACCATAGAATTAAAAAGCAGGGAAGCAATATTACAGAATCATAACTGTATAAAATAATTTTATTTTTAAAGTGATTTTTTTAGCTTTTGTTTGATTGAATTGAGACATTGCATGATTAGAAAAGCAACAACAACAACAAAAAAAAAAAAATTACATAATACACTTTTTTTGCCTTAAAATATCTAATAAAGGAAATATTTTAGGTGTTCTTGGTTGCAATGTTCTTCTCTGCCATCTTTAAAACTGTGGACACTGAAGAGGAGGAAGACGAAGATGAAGAGCCGCCGGAGCTTGCTCCTGATGAAGAATGGCTACACAAAGGTGAGCCATATTTCATTTCATTCCATATTCTGCATCACTTCATTGTTTTAGAATAATTAAATCTCAATAATTTGAAAAAAATATAATGTGAAAATCATAAATTAATTTGATTTAAAATTGCGTTTAAGATAAATATGTATAGGATGAATGTTCAAATATCTACAGGATGATGATGATTTTGAAAAATGTTGCTTAAAATTTTGCATGTAGGTTAAGAAATTATTACCTAGTTTCTGAACTAAAAAATAAGTTGTAATTCTATTCAGTTTTTAAAATTTTGTTTTAGACTGATAACACACAATTTTAATTTTTTTTCTTTCACATTGAGAAGCAGTAGAAGAAATGTAAAATATTTCCAAATAAATGGATTATTTAGTGTTAAGAAACTGCCGAACATATTGAGAAATTATGATACCAAATTGGAGCAAAAAATATGCATTAAATTTTAATTTATGTGGATTTTTCGTTAGAAAATTCTATTAGAGATTAGAATTTGAGAAAATAACATCTAAAGGTATAAAATAACATTAAAACGAATTTAAATGCCAATATAAAAATCAATGTAACTTCCCCAATAATAGATTTAAAACAAAGTTTCAACTATTTTATGAATAAACCTGTTGAAACATTAAGAATATTAAATTGAAAAAAAAATCATAATTTCACAAAAAAATCGACTTTTTAACATAGTCATCTACCTTAGTAAGAGATTAAATAAAAATATCGATTAATGTTTGAGAAACTTCACCATAATACAATAGTTTGTTAATTAATGATTGTTAACATCATTGTTCATGTTCATTGTAAAACTTGTAATTTGTCATAATGAGTCTAAATGTTACTTGGAGAATCCATATTTTATAAATCTATTAACTAGGTATGACAAAATATTTCATCATGCAGTGCTACTTAATTGCTGCAATGGGCATGATGATAATTTATGTCATGGAAATCTGTCTGAATATTTTTAACGCATTAAGTTTTATACAGCTATTATCTATTAAATCCTCTTTGTGAAATGAGTTGAACAAAAATCTATTCCCCACCTAACAGGTTAAAAGTGTAGACTGTTTGATGTGAAAACCTCTGATTTATTGAATACATGGTGTCAAGAAAATATTTTGAACTGATGTAACTTCTTCTATATTACTATCAATTCATATGAATCGGTTTTTAATCATAATGAACTCCCTTAACTGCAACCATGAAAAAAATTAAGCAATAAGTATTAATTTTTAAAAGTGCAAAATTATCAATGAAAAATTTATTTGTAAGGCTTAAGCCCCATTTGTGAAGAAAGCAACTTTCTTAAATGGCTAGTGAGATAGCCTGATTTCTTTATATCCATCCAATTTGAGGAATAGTTTCAATCTGTATACCCAAATTTTATATATGTTCTCTGAAAAGTAACCGTCTTGAAGCATTGCTTTTGCTTTCTCAAAGGCATGCTATAGAAAAAGTATAGCAATCATAAAAAAGTAACCTAGCAAGTAATTAAAAAAAAAAAAAAAAAAAAAAAAACGAACTCGAAATTTTAACGAATTTCTACATCTTGAACCTTCTTGAGTTTGAAAAACACATTTTTGGAAAATGTTCACCAGTCTGTCTGTGACAAAGATGACCCAAACACCTTGAGCTAACCGTTGAAATTTAGTATATAGTCTTTACATCAAAATTGCAGATTTGTCTTTTAGATAGATGGTAGAAATTTCGTATAGAGACTTTACCTCTAATGTGCAAAATGGTATCAAATTTTGTGTTAAATCTGTTCAGAGAACGGCTGTTCAAATATAAGTTAACACGATAATTACAAAATGAAGAGAATTATGTTGATTAAATTTGGTGCACATATTTTCCATTTACGATGCAGATGTCTGTCAAATTTTGAGCCCGGTTTAATTTCAGGTTAACTGTTTGTCTGTATTTTCACAAACATGCAAGCACAGTGTCTTAAACATATCAAATTTGGTACTGGATTTTGTGATCATTAGCACCAATTTGTGTAATTTTTGTTTCTATCGATTGAGAAAAATGTGTATAAAACACATTCGATATTTTTTGGTACTATTAACCTGTACCAGGAATTAATCAACAAATGACTCACCAAGGACGGCACAAGAGATTCAGTAAAATGGATTGATTCACACCGAAAGTTAATATTTCGTGACTATTGTATGTGAATTCCACATAAAACATTCTTTAACATGATGAGTTTATTAGACATTATTAGTATGCGAGAACGTTTTGGGGAGATCGTTACATTTTGTTTTCTTGTTATGAGAGGTCCTTGCTAAATGAGGTACGACTGTAATAGTACAATGGCCTTACAGGTGTTTTTTTATAGTCCTCATGATCTAATAATAAAAGTTTGAATTCTAATTAAAAAAGCTTTCCTCTAAGACAGTGTTTCCCAAAGTGGTCTATATCGACCCCTAGGGGTCTATGACAACCTGCAAGGGGTCTACGTCAGCGAAAAAAAAATTTGGGGATCCATGAAATGAAAATGGGAATCCACGATAGTAAATCTCAACACATACACTGATAGTACCTATTTACTCACATCATACTATCTTATAATATCAAAACATTTACATTATTCATAAAAGTACCTATGAAGTAAAAAAAAATAAATTATATATGTTTATAAAATTGTGTAAGCTGTAGGGTGTTGGTATTCGATTTGTGGTCACAACACGTTTTGAACCCGTAAAAACCCAAGCAGTCTCAAAGCTTCGCTACCTTGCAATGACTTGTTCAATTCGTCACTCTATAAATACTAATGTGGGACAAATACGTGGGGCAAAAGAAACAGACTGCACAGGAGATTTAAGATTAACCCTTACAAAATTGATGCCAAATGTTGATAATTTATTGTTAAAGCATCAGGCTCATCCTTCTCATTAAAAATATTGACTTTTTGCTTACGTTAGTTTATTTTATGTTTATTTCATGTTACATAGATTTTACATAACAGATACGAAATTTTATTTTGAGTAGTATAAATTTAAATTCAATTAATAAATGTATAAATTAACATGTGTTTTTACTTTAAGTTTTTAACAGTAAATTTCACTACAGTTAGAAATTTACAGGAAATCAATATCAGGTAAGTAGGGGGTCTATTCAATACGGAAAAACATGGCAAGGGGTCTACGACACAAAAAAGTTTGGGAAACTCTGCTCTAAGATCTGTGTTCAAATAGTGTTCCTTTACTTGTTTTTGATAAAGTTTTATTTAGTTTATATTATTCCTTTATACTTTTTATTTATGCCTTTTAAATCTCATTTTTCAGAGCCAGAAACGAGAGACGACAAGAAGAAGCTATTGTATAAACCGGCGGATATGGCGAAGATGGAATGGGCGAAACTGGAAAGATTAAAAGAAATGCAAATGACAGCAATATTGAAAGAAATTTTCTCCTACTGCTTCTTCATCTGGATTCTCACCGTTCTCAGTTATGGCAATCGAGATCCCAGTGCCTATTATTTGAGACTTAACTTGAAAGATACGTTTATTAAAGAAGGCGCAGACGACGGCTTTATGGCGGTGAGTTTTAGTCAATTGTTTAACCCTCTCGTTTTTTAAGAGCATTTGAATTTAGGTACTTTGGATTACTGAAATGTGTGAGTTTTTCTTTTAAATATATGGAAGTGGGGTGTCTAAAAACATTGCTTGAGCCTTAGATAATGATTTAATTACATTTAATGAAAGGGCGAAAAACTTCATTGTTATCCAGACATCTTGGGCATGTGTCGTTGCTTTGTTCTACGGATGTTTAGAGCCTTTCAGTGCTGATAGAGTTAAATTACTTTCATATTATTCTTGGGGTTTAGTAAGTCTGTATTGGAGAATTAAATAACTTTTGTCCTGTTTTGAGTTGAAAAAGTTGTGGAGGAGTCCATTTATCGATTGAAACATTTCGCCTGTGAAGCAAATAAGCAAAACATTGATTGATTGTAAGTAATTGTAAGCAATTTCCATAAAGTAATGTAATCAAAAATGTCTTTAACAATTTTTATTTATGAATGCTGAAAAGTTACAAAAATAATAAATGCAGTCATTCACAAGTTTTTGTCACTTTAATAAAAATTGCAACTCATTTTAAAGACCCTGATATATATGGGAAATATATTTCATTTATATGCGTTTTTGTGGTATACATATACAGAGTATTCACTTTTATGAAAGTTCAATAATATAATTATAGTCTTTAAAGATAAACATAAACTTCCTGCTTAAAAAAAGGCTTTAGGTGGTTAATAGAATTACATGTGTTGTTTCAGTTTAAATGCATTGCTGAAGTTTAAATGCATGAATCAAAAATGTTCTACAATCGTTTCACTTTCATGACTCATATTTAATAAAATTTAAATTTATTGTTCTTTTCTCCTACTAATCTTTTTATTTTGAACATTTCTTGTTTAAAGTTTTCCAGTTTTGTAGTCATATCATTTAATTAAAACTTTTACCTGAAAAAAAAAAGTTCAATCTTCCTTCAACCAAAACTGATGAGATATGAAGTTCATAAATATTATTTTTTAGGGAACTTTAGTTCGTTTCAATGATTCATCCAGGCAGCGGGCTTCGTTTTCATGAATCATTGATCATTTCATTGATTGATCTAAGGTAATAAAATTCAAAGCTTCATAAATTGGCCGATTCTAAGTGTAGATGAGAGAAACTTGTTTTTGTTTGAATTTTAAAAGTAATGAAATTATTTTATTAAATATGACTAATAGAATCCGAGTGTATAAAAATTTCGATTTCGTAATTTTTTGTTGACTAAAATAGACAAATAATTGAAGTGTATTTGAATTTCTACAGGCTTAGAAATTTCCAAATGGATCAAGAGTGGATTTGACACTTTATATTTTTTAGGGGGGAGAGCAGCATAGTCATATTTGGCATTTGTGCCATTGAAATCCAAATTCTTGGGGGGGGGGGACATGAAGTAGTAATTAAGGATATGTAAAAAAAATTCGATTGTAATGGTGGAATCAATGATGATATTCTTAATTATTTTTACTTATTGAAATATTCGAAAATAAAAAAAGCACTTTACATTTTTTTTATTATTATTTCCATGCAAAATTAAAATAGTTAAATTCTTTTTTTAATTTCATCCAAGGTTTTTTTATATTATGAAAATATCTACAAATTTGTTACTTATAAAACTTTTAAAGTAAGATTCATGACAAACACTATAGTTGATTAAATATTTTCTGATGGTTCATTTCAAATATGAGATTTATTTCTAATCTGTTCTAGTTATATAGAAATTTTTTAAAAAATATTCATGTAATTAAAACAGATGAAATAAAGATGATTCATTTTTCATACCAAGGTATCATATTTTGTTTACAAAGTATTAAATATATTTTTTATTTTCAGATAACTACCACAGCGGATTTCTATAAGTGGACAAGAAATGTCCTGATACCAGAATTGATTGTTGGCAAATGGTATAACGGTGACCAACCTTTTGGGCTGCGAGGCTTTTTGAATGACAGGGTGAACAGAATCATGGGATATGGAATACTTCGGCAAGTCAGAATCAAAGAAAGTAAGTTCGATGCTCTTGCTTGTTTTATTGTCTGGAAAATATATTTTTTCATCACTTTTTTTTATAGCAGAGAAGTTATTGTTTCTGCAAATTACTTTCATAGCTATATTTATGCAGTACCAGTTAGCAACTAGCATTCACTTCAAACTGTTCAAAAATCATCTTATAGTTAGCTTCATTAATTTTGTTGTTCGTTATCATTTTATTCGATGGGTTAATTGAATCGAAGCCCAGAAATGGCATTAATTCAAGGATGCACATTGTTCGTTCTTGGATTCGGAAGTCCTCGATGCTTTTGCGCATGCGTCTGGGTGCATTTATTTAGTCAAAATAGGGGTAAGAGGAAAGATGAAACAAGAAGTTTACATTTAATTATAAAGTGAATTGGGATTGTGTTCGAACTCAGGAGGTGCAAAAACTACGGTTAACTCGTAATATTGCCGGAAAAAAGATACCAATTCACTGCCAAATAATTTAGAACAATTTTTATTCTCAATAAAAGGCAGAAACATTAAATAATTAGGTGAATGAATGAAAGATTTCTGTTCTTAAAAATAGTTTTTTTTTTAATATAAAATAATACATTTTTTAAAAAAACAATTTCTATTCAATTTTTTTTTTATCACATTTTGAAATTAATCCGCAGTCAAAACGGTCTCACATTACGTTGTACTTTACTCCCTTGTTATTGAATTTAAATCATAGCTGGCTCAATCAGTACTCTTCCAACTATTATGGTAGCTTTAAAAAGCCGAATTGTCGAGAAAATAGTATTTTGAATTTTGTTTCAGTTATGGCGGCCTGTTTTTTCTTAAATTACACTAAGTTTTATGTTGGCATTTTATGCGCTTTAATATCATTTTACGTCCTTAAATATCGTTTTTCCTAGCTCTAAATTTGTCAGAATTTTATTATGATAGACCATAAATAAAAACCTAATTTTTTTCCCAAATTTAATGTAACAATATCTCAATATGGACGGCAGTTCCTGAATTGGAAAATAAGTAATCTGTTCATTCAGAAATATTTTATAATTGTTTTAATATTTCACCCTATGTTAAAAGAGAGAGAGAAAGGGAAAATTTCTTGTTATCTGTCAGTCAAAACCTGATATTTTAAAGGATGTATAAAAAAGCATATTATTATTATTTTTTAAGTTTAGGAACTGGGTAACATAATTATTCAGCTTTATGTAGAACTTTTAGATACACACTAGATATCACAAGGGGCTTGGATTGGTGAAATCGAACTAGTGGTTGAGGCTTGAAGAAAGAACAATTTTGTTTTCTCTATGTTTTTTTTTCGATGTTCTAAATGTTTGTTTAAATGTATGCTAAAACGTTTTTTTTTTCTTACTTCTCTTGAAACTGGAGGTGACAAGTGATTCATAACATTTCTGAGGATTATAATATTTTATTTGAAACATAATTTAATGCTTGTGGTTTTGGAAATTCTGCCTTGGATTTTTTTTTCCCGCTTTTAAGAATGTACAGTAAAATATTGGTTTTTGGGATTTATATCCTTAATGGGGAAGGGGGCAACATTAATGGTGTATCTAGATGCCATGAGCTTTGATAAGAAATAACTATTGTTGAAATCGAATCAATGGGGCTGCAGGGAGAGGGAGTTCATTAATTTTTCCTATTATTTTAAATATAGATTGTTGTCAGAAGTACTTAATGTAATTGATAATTGTATTTAGGAATTGTACTTATAAGGAGAAATGACATTTTTTAAAATGAAACTAAGATGATATTCTAGATGACTATTAAATATTTCTCTAATTAATTTAATGATCATTTACAGGGTCTTGTAATGTGGATAAACGAGTGAAAAGCCTGACGGAAGTTTGCCGAGCCCATTCCAACCTCATTTTTGAAGATAAAAAGAGTTATGAACCCGGGTGGAAAGTCGAGGCCCAGAACGATACAAATGATGAATATCGATACAGAACATCCAAAGAACTCAATGGCTTACCTTTCTGGGCTATCAGGGATGTGTACGGTGGCGGAGGTTACGTCTTCCCATTGCGCGGCACGCCAGAAAAACTTAAAGAAGAAATGTTCCGCTTGGAAAAAAGTGACTGGGTTGACGAACGAACGAGGGCCGTATTTGCAGAGTTCTCAGTTTACAATGCACAAGTGAACTTGTTCGGTGTTATGACGATAGTTGCAGAATTTCTGCCCGGTGGAGGCGTTGTTCCATTCTATCGCCTTGAAGTTATTCGGCTTATGCGGTATCACCAAGGTTTTGGGGCGTTTGTTCTAGCTTGCGAGTTAGGTTATGTCATATTCACTTTGTATTTCTTGTACCGAGAATATAAAAAATTCAGAATGGAAGGCAAAGATTATTTCAAAGCATACTGGAATTTGGCAGAAGTTATGGTCATTGGCCTATCCATCAGTGCCATAGTGTTCTATTCCTACAGGATGCTGGTCACTAGAAAGATCTTGAGTACCTTTGAGAGAACGCACGGTAATGGTTATATCAAGATGCAATTTGTGGCATCGGTTGATGAAGTTTTCGGCTTCCTGGTCGCTTTCTTGATGTTTATTGCCATCTTGAAGTTCATCAAGTTGGTGAGGTTCAATAAAAGAATGGGCATCCTGTTCAGCACGCTTGCCTTGTGTGCTAAAGATCTGAAATCGTTCTTTGTCGTTTTTGGCGTCATCTATCTCGCCTTTGTCCAGTTTTTCTACCTCGTGTTTGGCGTTACGATCCGAGAATTTTCATCTTTTGTCACTGCTGCCGAAACGACGTTCTCCATCATGAATGGTGGTGGCTTCGACTTTGACGCCATATGCCTCGCTGCACCGATTTTGGGTCCTTTGTCGTTCTTTGTCTTCTGTCTGATAACGACTATCATATTGCTGAACATCTTCGTCACTCTGATCCTGAGCTCATTCCAGGATGTTAAAGAGGACATCGGAAAACAGGCCAACGACTACGAAATTGTCGACTTCATGTGGAAGAAGCTGAAAGGGTTCTTCTTCATCTTTGATGATGACAAACCCAAGAATGATGACGACTTTGATAATGATGTCAAGCCCATCTTCAAGCTTTCGGCGAACGATGACAAGATACAGGATTTCCCAGAGAAGGTGGACAGGCTCCTCAATCACATTAATTCGTTCTACTTTGATGGGCAGCTGGATCTGAATAGCAAGAAGGCTCTGAAAAGTCTCTACAAGAAAGATGACGATAACGATTTCGATTTCGGAATGAAAAAGGGTAACGGAAAATCGGATAAGATGTCTTTTATGAGTTGGAATAATCGTTAAGGTTTATTTAGTTATTTATTTATTTTCATAAAGCACCCTGAAGAATAGCTTTATCTTAGGGAAGCCTATTACTTGTTTCTGATATTTAGTATCACTGATCAGCAATGATTTATTCATGTGTAAATAAATTATTTTTAATGAATTATTTATTGTAAATAATTAGTTGTCACAAAAGAATTTATTTTGCATTGAAAAATTATGCTTTCATATTCCTTTAAATGAAAAAAAAAGTTAATATTTCAATTTATTTTTGTGCTTTTACTTTTCATTTGAAGATTTTTTTTTATTTATTTATTCAATTTCTAGAGTAATATTCTACGCACAGTACAAATAACCGATTTTAAACCTAGTTAAGAGTTTTAAAACTGTTGATTATAAAAAAGATTCCATTTATTAGTTTCTATGTAACATCAAGTTTTATTTGTTGTTGTTGATTCTAAATTCTATGTATAGATATGTTCTGTATTTGGAGATATTAATCATCAAATAAAGTTGAATCTAACAGTTGTTGTTTTAAATTAATAATAAAAGTAATGTTTTTTCTACTACACCACATGAAATAACTGATTAAAAAAAAAAAACAACAATTTGTCTACATTTATGTTTTAAAGTCCTTTTGTAGGTGTATAATGCCCTCACTAACGAAGCATTTTTTGCTAAACAGAAGCCCTAGGGATTTCCCATTAGATGAGATCATCAAATGTAAAAAGAAAATTTTAAAATCGACTACAAATTTGACAGACATTTTGTTCTACTTTCTTAGCCCTAAAAGCAAATATTAAAAATTATATAATAAATTATGATATTATATATTGTATTAATGTACATTACATTATATAATATATTAATATACAGAGATAATTATAAATGTACATCAAAACGTTTATTAAATTTACAGAGATCATGTTTCTGGAATTTTCTTATATATTCCATAATAGAGGGTGGGGTATCCATACATCCGCAAAAAATTTTTTTTTTTTTTTTTTTGGTTTTCGAGTAAAATCGTGAACGTCACAATGCTCAATCCCACTCCCTTTCAGATTCCTCATGAGGGTTTTATGCCTCATAATATTACGAAGAAACCCGAATAGCAACATTTTGAACACTTTTTAAGACTAAATGAAATCAAAGTTTGACACACAACTACAATTTTAGCAATACGATCTCATACCAAATTTAATGTATCGAAATGAATTGGCTGACGAAGCAGTGGAATAGGCTACAAGTCTTTTAAATGACCCTGTTGTTTTTAACGACATCAAGAGACATATAAGACCAATCCTAAATTTGGAATGCAATCAGAATGGGGTGGTAAAGAGGCAGACAAGTTCCTTCTATCAAACATTCCATCGAATTTTAGCCCAGTTAACCTAGCAGAAAATTGGATACAGGGCCATACTAGACATATATATTAGATTTGTTATTGGGAGAGCCTGCTCTTCGATGCTCAATAAGACAATGCCTTTTGACAGTTCAGCACATTCTTATAGAGTGCACACGTTTTAATTCTCAACGAATTCAATCTGTTCATTTTTCTCCCATTATTTTAAAAGGTGCTTCATAAAGTGCCTCATCCCCATCTTTTTACCTTTTTAAAAACAATTGGTTTCTTCTACCTAATATGAATATTGTTAATTCTTTTTTAATGCTTTAAACAATTAATCTACACAACATTTTTTTTAAAACACAGAATAGAACATTTGTAACATTGAACAAAAGTTTTATTAACCTTTTAAAATGTAACCATGCAACGTTTTATGAACCATATGTTTGCATATACTTTATGGTTGGTGCTGCTTAATCAGAAATAGTTTAACTCCATTAAACTCAAACTTAGTGTATCAAAATTGTTGCTCTTTTATATTATCGCGTTTACATGTCAACTAAAATATAAAATCAACTTTTTGTAAGGTTTGACTCAAAATTTCACATGAATATGCTGCCTAGATTCATTTTATAATGTCTAGATCTCTCTCTCATGTATATATAAATACCTTCGAATACTTTATTAACTCTCTCTCTATGGAAAAGTATCCGAAATTAGTGAAGTTCTTTGGAAAAACTTTGAAGCAAACTTGCAGAATTCAACAAAATAATGATGTAATTATTTCAAATAATGAAGGCAATGATAAACCGAAAAAAGATGAATTTCAGATCCAAAGTGAAATAAAAAAAATTCTAAAGATGAACAGAGCACCAGAAAAGAAACCCAGAAAACATTCAAAATTTACCTAATTATTTAACGATCTGCACAATTTTTTACAATTATTGCGAAAAAACCACCAAACCCACTTCATTTATTAAAAAAAAAAAAAATGAAGTTTATAATATTAACTGTAATGCACACCATTTAGAGAGTTTCTTCATATTCTTTGAAACTCTGATAATGGTCATAAGAGTTTTACTAAATATTTAGCAACTGAAAAACCGAAATATAAATTTCCAATTATTGCTCAGAAGCATATTAAAGTAATAAAAGGCTCCTCGGTCGACTATCCTAGGACAAATACCAATTCAAGGATTACATGATGTCGCTCTTAAAAAAGGCACTCCCCTCCCCAAAAGAAAAAAAAAAAAAACATTCCATGTCCTATTTTTCAAGTTCATCATCTAAAAACTGAAAAAAATATTTACCATTTTCCATCTATCCAATTAGATACGTGGTTGTTAAGATCGGAAAATATAGGGTGATTATAATTAAACTTCCCCAATAAACAGCATACTGCAACGTAAACGGATGAACAGATAGGCAATGAAATTTGTTATATAGTCTACTAGCTATTATCCTCGACTCTGTTCACGGGGAAATTTTGATATATATGTACGAAAATCGATCAAATAATGAACAAATCAAAAAGAATTAAACATAACCTAAAAACGATACATTTAAAAGTATAAGCAAATACGAAAAATATATATCATAAATAAACAACTAATGTAAAAACAATTTATTTACAATGTACACCCAAAATAAAACAAAACAGCAAATCAAGTTCTAAACCTAACCTCAACGTTGTCTGGAAAAAAATCTGGAGCCTTACTCACCTTTGGCGGGATTTGGCCTCAGCTTTTTGGTGCGAAAGTTAGTTTTTAATGAATGAAAAATGAACCACTCAATTAACCGTAATAAAAAGTAGCCTATGCTCTATTCCTGACTATAATCTTTCTTTGTGTAAAATTTCATCAAATTCTGTTCAGCCGTTCTGGCCTGATGTAAAAAACATCCGTCCATCCACCCAAACTTTCACATTTATATATTAGTATAGATACTCGAGATACACAATTTTCGAATAAGAAAAAAAGTTCCAAAATGTCCACCAGAGGGTGCCTTTTTCGGAAAGACATTAGTTTTAACAGAATAAACAATCAAAACGAATACAGAAACAATATTAACTTTTATTGACGAGATTATGATCACCTTGTCATCGCACCATATTAAGTGAAGGTAAGGAAAAAATAACAGCACACTGTTTGAGGGTAAAAACTGTTCAGTTTGTAGAAACAAGTACCCACATTCACCTGTAAAATTTCAAATCGATGGACAGTGTGGGCAACAGTAAATCGTAATTGCTCAGTTGTGAGCTTTGCGCATGAAGCGTTAAGGAGTTCTTTAAATCATTGAACATCGCAACAAGATATCGCCGGAAACATCGACATAAAACACGACAACGACTACAAACTATTCCCATTATTTAAATAATTTTTGTAAATACAAATATGGATATGGTTATAACGATTTAAAAACTGACTTACTAAAACATGAGTGGAGATCCCGTAATAACAAAAAGGCACATACTGATACGTCAGAGTTGATTTCTCTGCATAGAGAACCAGAGCCTGTCTTCTCCTCGAAGGGCACAATAAGTCATTTGGGGCACTAATGTTTTGTAAAGCAAAGAAGAAAAAAAAAAATCAAATCTGAACATATATTATTAATGTATATTTATTTAATGTGTTTTATTTCCTAATACATACATCAATTACTTTAGAAAAATTACAATGTTTTGCAATTTCTTTTTCGATGCCTAATACAACAAGAGCATTTAAAAGTTCTGAACACATGCTTGATGGAAAATAACTTTTATTAATTTTAAATCGCTAAAAGAACGCTCAGCACTTTCTGTAGTAACTGGCAACGTAAAGAAAGGTTTTAACATAGTTAATACATTAAGAAATAGCTCCTTGTAATTATTATTTAGTTATGCATTGCAAAATGTCTTGTACGTTATTTACATATTTTTCATTCAAAATCAAATCCAAATTTCTTGGATTAGGTTTGCATCTAAATCTATGTTATAAAACATTACAAAAGTTTTTGGTACATTTCTCTATATTAAATTTTGTTTCTTGTGACAAAGACTGAAGACAGCTATGCAAGCACCTTCAATAGCTCTTAATTTCACACTTAGAATAAATTTAAATTTTTCTGGCTTCTTTGTGGTTTCTAAAGGTTTAGGACTGAAATCATGTATAAAGCTTAAAGGATAAATGTGGAAAGAAGGTACATGAACTATACATAATATCATTTTTTAAAATATTAAGTTTTTCAGGCGTAAAACAAATTCCTATTTAATACAAGTTTAATAAAAAAAACGAGAAAAGCTACAAAATATTAATTATAAAATCCCGTATTATAAAATTTTAACAAAATGAATTATTGCATTTCACTTTCCAGATTTGAGAATTATATGTGCCACTTGAGGTTTCAATTTAGTTTCTGGATATTTGTTATAGTAAGATAAAGTAATTAAAGGCTAATTAATATCCAGTTGCTTTCAAAACATGACAAAATCGTACCAACTTTCTGAAAACTCGTCAACAGTCAATCAAATAAGAATAGGTTGACGGTGTACGTAGCAAAGACTTATAATAGTAAAAAATTGTACTTTATAATTTATTCATAATAGTTTAAATATAGTTTTATAGTTTCAACTTAAAATAGTTTTAAAAGAATTTGAACCGCATTATTTGGACGAATCAGCACGTTTTAGATCTCGCTTAATCTAAGAAACTTATTTTTTAAAATACAAAATCACACCTATGAGTGAACATAATTATTCAAAAGCGTTTTCAACTTGATGGATGAAATTCCGTATATGGTCTTTACTTCAGATTTTTTAATTTCTATCAAATTTTGAATGAAGTGCTTCAGAGGAAATTTATCAATTTGGTGACCTGAAAGTAATTTAACATGATAGAAAAAAAATGAAGAACGCTAAATGAATAATTTTTTATATCTGATGATGTCGTGTCCACTTTACAACGTAAAGAGGGGTCCTGTAGCTTTTGAGGGTACAGACCCCTGAGCAACTGAGGACAGAAGTCAGACTTCCATCTCATATGAAGTTGACTCTCACTTGCACAACCCCTTTCTAAAGCGTGACTCTTTCACACACCTCACAGATAGAACACAAGGAGAAGAAAAACCAGACCTCGAACACTGGATGCGTAGATCACAGGGAAGACGCGCTACCCTTAGACCAGGATGCTGGCTATTTAACATCTAAGTATTTCAAATTGACAGCCTACCGATCTGCTAGTACACAAGTATATAAATGTAGAAACACCGACTTAATTTGATAATTGATCTTATTAAAATAGATTGGTATGGAATTTTTAGTTTCGTTTTGCGTACGCTCGCTTTCTTGGTTGACAAACGAGCGACCAAAATGCATATTCGGTTTCCTTCATTATTCTACAAAGCACTAAACTCTCATGTAAGGGATTTTGAAAATTGGTACATCTTGGAATGATGTTTGTTTCTGCTTTAATTCGCTGGAATTTTATTTTACATCATATTTTTGCGCGTTTCTTCTTCACTTTTGTTAATCTTCCACATCCTTTGTTTAACTAATTATGACACTAAAATGAGATGTAACTTTACTTCAAATACAGCACAAAACAGAAACCTATTTCTTAACATATTAAGTAAAAAGGAATTTTCTCTCAAGTTTTACTCAAAATTTTTTTACAATTTTCAATTTTTTTCAATTCGGGTCGATAGCAATTCGTTTTAAATCCCTCATGGAAAATCTACTTAATATTCATGTATATATATATATATATATATAATTAGATCCATTCCATTGTTAACTTAGTAATAATCATTGGTCAAACTTCAATTGTTATTGGATGTAGGTTTCAACAGTCATTCTTGTTATTGGGAGAAGAAATATTACTGTTTAATATTAAACAAACAAGCAAAGTACAAAAAATATCATAGATGAAACAATGAATATACTCATTCTGCTGCTTTGTTAAGAATTATTTTTCTTTTCTCAAGTGATCGTTGTGTGACTTTTTTTGCTGAGCTATGCTTAGTGTACTTTGTTTCAATGAGGCTACAGCCATCGTTGGATGGATCGACGATCTTGGAACTGTTGAAATATTACATGTTCCCCCCCTTACCCTCAATCGTTGATCTTTTTTTCGATTCCGATTCGGATCAAGATGTTACACCATCTGATCCACCTGCGACTAGAGTGGAATCCACCCCAGTGGTTCGCTCTTACGCGGTATTTAGGATTTGCCAGGCTTTAGAACTTCCAGCGAAACTGGCTCCATCTGCTACCCAGAAGTCAGATATCACTGTTGTAGAATCGTATGCTGTCTACAAGCTGTGCTCTGCTCTGGGTTTGCCTGCACGGATGGCTCCTGTCGGAATACCAGTTGTAGAATCCTTTGCGATCTACCAGTTCTGCTTAGCCTTGGATATTCCAGTGAGATACCGGTCGCAGGAAAACGCAGTTTAACATCCAAACTGTCGTCGGCTGCCCGATGCAGTTTTCAGATCCGAACTGTCTTCGGATGCAAAGATGGGAGGATGGGTGGATGGGCGGGGAACGAAAGTAGCCCACCTCCACGAGGTGTTCCCTGGGTAACGGTGCAGTTCTTTGGAACTGCATCGGCTAAGAGGCTACTCAATTATGAAACAAATAATGAATTTTTTATTCAGTTTGATGAAACTATACACTTAATTTTTGATTTTGTGTTTTAATGCCACTAAATTTCATTACTAGCATTTAATTCAGAACATGCAGAACAAATATTTATAATAGCAACAACTGCATTGTTTTTTAGATATACGTAAGAATTACATATTTTTTAGATCCGTTTAAACGATGGGTCTTCGGTGGGAACCTGAAAGACTGAGATTTCGAGGCTGATACATCACCACCAGGTCCCATATTCAGTACCAAAATAAGCGCCAAATGATTAAAAGATTGTGCGTAGGTGCTGCGCCAAAGACCTAAAGTCTACGCTCTTCTTGGTTGGTTGTTACAGTTTTTTTCACAAATAAAATACATTTTATGAAATTGCACAGTCCAGATTTATTTCCAGAATTTATGGACGATCAATGAGATAAATAAACGATAATAATCAGATTTTGAAATATTATAATTTTTTCCAAATGAAACTCTTTGTTTTATATCCGACTAAATTAAACTCTGTAGCATGACAGCACCATGTGGATCAAGGCCTATAGAGTGTCCATATCTGCTTTCTTCTCTGAGGGCCCTGTGCTGCGAGGCATATGTCCCGGTGAGTTGGTCAGTCTGACAAGGAACTCCCAGTGTTTAGTTCCCAAGCATGTTTGGTCCTTCATTTATCGATCCATTGAAGGGTTGATGATGTCGTATCTTTGCTTCCACGGAAAGAGGGTGTAGTAGCTTCTGAAGGTAAAGGCCTCAGAACACAGGACAGCAGAAGTCTGACTTCTAGCTCACATGAAGATGACACATACATTTTCACTTGTACAACCCTTTTCATTGGGAAGGTACATTTACACGCCATACAGATAAATAAAAAAAGGATTTGAACCCGGGAGACCCAGCTCATGGGGAAGACGCACTACCCCTGTGCCATATCTCTAGTCATTGAAGGGATGAAAGGCTGAATAGCGCGAGGATCGAGCCTCGGTCCTGAGCTTTCGGGATGCGTGGCGTTACTACTAAGCCACCGGACTTTTATTTTGTGTCGATATCAAATGATAAAAATTATTGTCCATGCACCATAAATATTTTCAAAATCCGTATTTCCCAACACAAGAGCCCATGGCTTCAAATGCTCGATAAACTGTGATCGGAATGTGTTCTCAAATAAATGTTTCTTCACCCTTTAAAATGGGAGGGATATTGTCACCAATCAAAAGGCCACCCTAGATAGCAGAATAAAAATAGTTGTTGTTTGCTTTATCGGCACAAGAGCCACATTTGGCTATATAAAGCCATCTGAAAAACAATAAAAAATGAATTTTATGCCAATACATTACATACTGAAGGCGTTGCTCTACCCAAAGACCATACTCAAACGGTCATTGACAAATGAGTTTTATGTAAATATTTTTGATCTCATACATGAAACTATGCAACGATGACATCTTGACTCTCTGGTGAGCAGCATTTGGTAAATTTTATGCTAATATATTCCGAAAACTGAAATTATGAAAATTTATTCTGGTCATTTTGATTGGTTGGTAGATATTCAGAAAAGTTTTAAATAGTCATCATCGCGGGCCTTATTTCTTTTCTTGTGGCATAGTTGAACTGAGGCTTTTTTGATGTTAGTGGGGATTGCTTGTTTTATGAAAGCTGGTTGCCTTGTGTTTTAATAAAAATTGCAGCTTTAGACAGATGATTTACCTGTTTACGATGATTTTCCATTTGATTCGTAAGTACTTTGTGATTAAATTATGAGTTAAGATTGCTTTAACTGCTATTCAAAGAATTAAATATGTTGTTAATGTCATGTCTCTGAAATAATTATATCGTTGTCGACATTGTATAAATTTTTTCCGGTGTTTTAATAGATGTAACTTAATATGAAATATTTGTGAATCTTGATTTTAATACTAACCTTTATCTAAAACCATATTCATCTGCTTAAATTCCAGTTCACTGATTGATAATTATTTGTGAAGCGGAAATGAAATTTTGATAAAATCGTGTTTACTAGAGATTATATAGGAACAATATTTTGATAAGTTCTCATTTCCGCATTTTAGATTCTTCCATAGAAACGCCTGACCATAATAAATCCAATAAACTTGAATACAGTCTTTGTGGTCTTTTCCAGTTTCAGAAAGTTTAATTGATCAATCCATTAACACTAGCCAGGGAAACTTCGCACATACAACGATTTAAAATGCATAACTTGACTAATTTGTACAGCATTTAAAATTTTCAACTAGGATGGATGATTTGACTTTAAGTGCAGATGAGTTTTTCTCTTGTATGTGCAACTAAAAATTAACGGAGTTGGTGTTTTGCGAAACTTGATATTAATCAACTTTAATTTCTACATGTTATGAAAGTAATGTTTAAATTAAATAACAGTTATGGAATTATTCGTTTACGTAAATATTGATTGAAAATTACGAGATTAATAAGTGTTGAAATGAAATAATTTTATGAAATTAATAACAGAACTATGCTTTCCGAAGAAAAACTTGATGAATCGATGAAAGAGGATTTCCAAAATTAATATTTATTTCTTAATCATGTATTGGTTAGCAGACATTTTTGGTATAAAGCAACATCAAAATGATATTCAAACTTTACAATTTTAACCTTGTACTTTGACGCATATTTCCTTTTTAGCTATTTAAATTGCTTATGAACTTGGAATTTTTGCCTCTAATTTGCGGTGAGATATTTTCAAATTTAGATCTGAAACATAACTTTCTGGTATTCCTAATATTTATCTAGTCTATTTCAGCTTTAAGAGAATTATTTTTAATCCTGTTAAATCTTTTTCTTTAGATTTCTTTTAATGGGACTTGTATTTTTGAAGCTCGTCAAATGATGCGATGTTATTAATAACATGCAGATTTGATATTGATGGTCCTTAACTATAAATTATCAAAGAAAATTAGTTTTCCGAGCGGTTAAGAGAAATGAGTGTTTGGATCAAATTACTGTATGAACACAGAAGCCTCTAATTTGTCGTACGGGTTCGAGGGTTAATCACAATTTTTTTTGTTTTAACACATTCTTGTATCAAGTTCTCACTTTTGGTTTATATCGTTGTTGAATCCCATCATAAAATACCAAATTGTTGCTAGATATTAAAGAATATCAAACTCCGATACCTCGAATTCAGTTATTCGACTCTGCAACTATTTAATTTTCGATGAAAATAAACATTAGATTTTTAAAAATATGAATATAATGAAGTGCGCGACAAATCCAGCAAGATGAAACAATTAAGGAAAGCAGTTTCTTTTCACTGCACTCGCATTTCATTTTGAAACACCTGACCATAACTTATGATTTTCAAATTGTTTCAAATGTCTGAAATGCTTTCAATATGCGTCATATCTATTTCCTTGAGTGAAAACAACTTTTATTACAATGAACGTTTTAATCTTTAACAGAAATCTGGCTTCAAATTGTTTCGATGAGTCTGCAATGGACATCTCAGCAGAACAAGACTGCAAGCACGACTTAGATGGTAATAAAGCTGTGAAGGCCAACTGAGAACGAAATGTAGAAAATCGTGTTTAAAATAGATTCCCCACCCTCTGGTGTCGGGAATTCTGAAGGTAAGAATCTCGAATTGCCATTTAAAGATTTCTAAACTCTATGAATATGACTTTATTCTTAAGATGAAACATTTTTAGGAAAATTTGTGTAGCTCCTAATGTTTAATTGTATTCTCTATTTTTTTGCATATTTGTTTTTTGCATATTTGTTAAATGAGTTCCTTAATATTGAATAGTAGCTATCCTTTTAAACCATATTTCCAAGAAATTGCCTCTATAAAAAAATTATATATTTACTGAAAGCAAATTTTCAAAATGAAGGAGTTGTGAATTTTCATTAAAGCTTGTTGAAATAGAACTTTTGCGCTATCGTATGGTTACGACTCTCATTTTCATAGGCTATATAGTGTTTCTCAAGTGGTGCAAGATATCCAAGCATCCGTACTTAATTTAATAGTTTGCTCAGCACCTGGAGCAGGAAAAATCAAAAGGGTTATAATGCATTTCAATAATTGTAAATATTCATAGTTTATTTATGTAAATTGGAAGGCAATGGTCTTATTCGTCTCGAATCTTATTAAACCTCTATTGTTAAACTGTAAATCTCTACACAGCTTTCACAATGTGCATAATATGGAACAAAATCGTGTTGAGTTTGATTTCACCGTCTTGCTATGCCAATCTATACCAATACGTTACGTACGTTTCATTTCAAAATGCGACTTTTTCTACAGTTAAAGGAAACTGTAAATACTACTCTGCCATTAATTAATGTAGACTTTTAGAATACTTGTAATTTCTCGAGTAGAATTGAACCAATTCGGTAATTTCTATTCGAAGCGCATCGCAACTCGTAACTGTATCGTAAGAATTTGGCACTAAAAACACCGCTTTAGTGGTACGAACACTAATAAATATAAATGTTGCATTGCATAATTTGATATTGTCTATTTGAAATTTCTGCCAGCTTTTTATATGAAAACTTGGTTTCAAGTTTATGCCACTAAATTTCCAAACGCCCCATTTCATTAGCTAAATGTTGGATTTAAATGTTTCAGCATATCATTCTTTGCTTCTTATGCGAATTTTCTGTTGCCACAGTTAGGTCTTAAAATGAGTAATTTAAGAACAAATCTTAAGTCTTTAGTATGGCTCGGAAATGTATACAGTAACAATAATTTAAAAGCATGATTTTATATTCACAAGCATTACTTTAAATAATGTTATGGAAGCTAAAACGTTTGATTAGGAAGATATTCGCGTTTCGTATTAAAACGTGAGTGGATAGGGGCAGGGTTTCATTGGCATTAAATATATGCAAGTCCTGTATTCCGTACTATCTCAACGAGCATCGGCATTTGGGTTTTAAATGCTTTGGGGTGGCATTGAAGAACGTTAGAAATGCGGATCATTTACTTTCTAGCGTTTTTTGATAGATGTTCAGCAATCAAATAGTCTTAATTACATCATCTCCGATTAAGCAGTTTCTCCAAATTTTAATCTTAGCGCTCCAAAAAGTAATTCGATGCATAAATATTTGCTGAATAAGATTTGTTTATTGCTCCGAAAAATTAAACTGAATTTTCCCTTAAAATTATTTACAAATATATTAAGTCAAAATTGTAGAAAATTTAATAAAACTACAAAATGATGCACTGTCGTGAATGGTGCCCGAGAGGAGACATCGAAGTGCTAACAGTCAAATGAAATATTGAAAATTTCTCCATGGTTATACTTTCTCCATTTAGCCTCTTAAAGTTACTGGAGTCTTCCAAACATTGTTACTTAATAGCTTTATCAATTAAGCCTTACAAAGAAACGGAGCTAACTATCGGTGTATTAGGTTAACGGCAGGTTTTTAAAATTTAAATTGTACTAGATTTTTTTATAACGCACTGTACACAAACTTGGCGGTTTTTATCAGTTATCCTCTCAATGATTAAATTTGAATTTGCGGAAATTCACACATTCAATTACTTCACGGTCACAGTTGATAAATCTTTAGATAACATTCAGATTAATCTCCTCATACGTGTACTAGCATACATTGGTTTGTGTGAAATTATGTTAACGTAATGATTCAATCTTTAATCAATATTTAAAAGATTTCAATGAATAATTTTCCCCACTTTGTTAGTTAGCATATTATTCATTGAGTGCTATACTTCAATAGCTTTTTTGATCAATAAGTTTAATGAAATACTATATTATGGCAGCTCATCAAAATGGTGAAGATTTATGAACGTACCAAGGTTTGCACCCCGTTGGCTAAGAAATGGATGAGGACAAACATGAAGATAGTCTTGTTTACCATTTTCAGATACTAAAACCGATACAATAACATATCTGATAATCATTTTATGTTAATTTGCAATTAGTAATAAGGTTACTAATATAAGTGACCGGTAGTGCTTTTATACAAATGCAGAGAATGCATGACTAACCGCGATTTTTCCCCAATTTCAATTTTTCCTTTGTATAGAAATCTAATGCTTTCTTATGGGTAAACTTCTGCATGAATCGATATTGTCACAATGTGTATTATAAGGAATTTATCATTTTTGTATAACTTTACAACGCAACACTTTAGAGTTTAAAACTGATTCAACGAATTCTTCTTGCATGTATATTCATTCATTCAATTTCTTTTTCAGTATTTCAGAAAGCCTTCACAAGTATTGAAGCTGAGCTTCCTGTGTTACGAATTTCAGCTAGAATGTCAGACCAGAGTGTTCATTGTGGTAAAGATAGTCTCAAATTCACAAAGGCAACTCCACCTTACATCTTGTCATATGAATTCAGGAACAAGCTGTTGGATATCCTACTTCATCACCATCCTGGAATTACCTTAGAGAATCCGTACTTAATGACGGCGAGAATTTGACTTCCCTTGGAAATTGCTGTTCAGCTAGAATTGGACATTCAACATTCTTCAGAAGTTACGATCAAGGACTGAAGTGGAAAAAGTCCTTTACCTGGCCTCCTGCGTACGGCATATCTCAATGATTTGACTGTAAAATATAGCGATCTAAGTTGTGATAAAACGGGGTATGTTTATTTTAAAATTCAATAGAATTCTAATGTTTTATGCTTAGCATTTTAACCTTGAAAGATCTGTGGAAACTTTTGAGGGTTTCGAGAAGCATCTTTCCCTGCTACTAGCATCATAAAAAGGTTACGTTTACTTATTAAACCCATTTCATAGTACTTTATTATCGCTACAGAACGATAAATTAATTTTAAAAGTAATGTTGCGTCATAATTGTTTAAATTTTATATAGGGGAACTTCAATGAATAGAAATCCATCATAAATAAAAATGACCATTGAACTATGTAAAATCAATTCTTAGTGTTGGTTTCAAACGAAACGGATAAAATCAAGAATGGTACACTTAGCAGGATAAGCTTAAGATAAATGCTAGTTTAATATCTTAAATTCGATGGCGGTTTCCCCAAATACTGAAAGACGCCCTATAATTAATGCCCTCGTCTCATCTCGCGATTGTTGGTCGGGATTCACGACAATATTGTCTACGGAAGCTCAATTGTGCCCATAATTTCATATATGGCCTTTCCTTACCTTTAACCCTCTGGCTTGGTTCGATAATTGCTTCATGCACATAAACAAATTTCTTCTTGTCGAGTCAATATTCTTTCAAATATATTAAATTTTAAGTGAATAGAGCTCGCGATTTACTAATTTTAATTTTTTCTAGCTAATTCGCATTAATCATTAATTACCGATTGTTGGATACCAAGGCTGAAGTTATTAACTGCACTTCACTGGCTTTCTTGGGGATGAAAGGGGATTCAAGAGGGTTTAAAAATGGGCCAAGAATAGCGGTTAACACGTCAAGTGGTATATTCCGGTCCCTGTTGACTTTCCATTTAGGCACCGTGGGACTGGCTGTCTAAATGGGAAGTGCCAGTCCCCAGGGCAACCGGCGCTTGCGTGTTAACAGGGTAGAATAGATGGAGAAAATGCTTAACAAGTCTGTGGTTATGGCTAGGTGTTTAAAATCAGAATTGTAAACATGGGGTTTTCCAGATAGGGATCTGGAATATATTACGGATAGGGGGAATACTGATGTAGGGAAGGATGAGAGCTAGTGAAGTGTAGTTTGGTCTTCCAGCACTGGTATAGTAAAATGAGGTATGTGAATAGACACTAATTTAAATCTACGATCTGCACAAATGTTACCCGAAGCCATTCTGTTTAATTAAACATTAATAGACTAAAAATATCATAGTGCGAATTCTTGCAAAATTTGAAAAAATCTCGACATAAATGTTTGATCTTCAAATTTTTGGATAGCAATGGTTAATATTTTGTTTAGCTGAGATAAAATTCAGTATTGATAGTTTGAGGTAATTTAAGAACTACTGAAATCTGAATTTGTTTATGTGCGCCTTTCTAATATTCCCTATGTTCTTGTTATATTTCTCTTTAATGATTCTCATTTCGGTGTCTTTCAACTGCAATTAGGATTTCTTTTCAAATAAATACACTGAGTGTGCCAAAGTTCGCGGAAGTTATATTTGTAAAAGTACTTTTGCTGCACTTACACTTATGCAACTAGTAAAATTTCATAGAATTAACTTATAGAACAAAGTCGCTTAACAAATCTATCTAATCTCTTTTGATTTTCTTTCAATATAATACGAATAAATTTAATATAATAATAAAACTTCAAAAGATTGTTATGAAACAGAATGAAATTCTTTGAAAAATCGTGCCTTTAATATAAACATCTGTCAAATAAAAATCTAAATAGAGAATCTTAATCGTTAGAATGGCAAACATTATTTAGGAATAAAATCGTCTGTTTCGTTTGAAGCTGCACATTTTTTTTGCATTAGATTTTATTTTAATACGCTGCGGGGCTTATTTTTATAGCTAAATTTAATTCCCTTTAAATGAATAGTTTGCTTTTAATTTGTGAATATTTAATTTTTTTTCCAAGTAAATAGTTTATTTTGAAAATTTTTACTCTGCTGAAGATTTTAAACTCAAAATTCTACATACATTCTATAAACTATACTAATTTATGTCAATTCAGTATTTGACATCAAAACTATTTTCCCTGAGTTCAGCTTTTTATAGCTTTAAATTACTGAAATTGAAGTTCCCTTACAATTTCTGTATATTGGTTAAAATTACTCAATCAATTAAGCAATGTATTTTATTAATGTGCACCATTCCAAATGATGCATTAATGGCTATAGTTTGCATAGTAATACTTGTACTATTTAAAAATATTAAGTTGTAATTATAGTATTAATTTTTCAGAATTAAATTACTGAATATTTTTACCTATCAGAGTAAAGAAATAGATTTATTTGGTGAATAATACTTTTTGAATTCAGAAGGTGTAATTTTTAATTTTATGTGCACTTAAATTTACTTAGTACTTCTGCGACTCCCGAATTTGAATAATGGTCTCTAATGGGAAAAAGTTACCTCGTATGCTTTAAGTCTATTGTTATCAGGTTTAATTTGTTTTTAGGTTTATCTGTTTATTATTTGATCAATTTTAAAACGTTATTGTATATCTTTGTGATCCATGGTCGTTGAAGATCAAGTTTTCATAGACGAAGCTGGCATTCATATAGTGTTTTAGATTTTATTTTCAAGTCTGTGTTCTGTCAGTATTAGTGTGAAATGTTTAAATTGACGAAATTATTCTGCCCAGAAAGGTGCCTTTTTGCTTTGTAATTGCTGGAATCATCTGAATACTGTATACATATTTAAGTTTTTGCATTTATCCATTATATTAAGGCTGGACGGTGTATAATTGAATAAATATAAAAATTTCTTGGCGATTTTCATATTTTAATATATTAAATTTAACTTTTTATATAGTTTAAGACTTCATACACTTTAATGCTATAATAGAAGACAATAATTTAAAATATAAATAATGCGTGCATATTCGTCTAATCGATGAACTAAAGTGACTTCGATGTAGTGGAACTGAATTTTAAATTCGCACATTCTATACGAATCGTCCGAGATTAATTTGGGAGCTTAAAGTTAATTTTAAGGATCGAATCGAGTGTAGATGCAACTAACAAGTAATAATCCAACATATTAACTTTTGCGTCCACTGACTTATTAAATAACTCTTGGAAATTAGAATTTTCTCTTAAGACATAGGGCGAGGCTTGCTTCTGGAAAAGGGACGAAACAAATGCATGAACTTTCAGCATTTGCAATAATTTCAAACTGTGAAACCCTCAGAAGGTTGATTTTTAGATTACTTCTAAAACTAAGTAAAAAAATATATGTATATATCGATCTAAATTAATAGTAACCGATAAAATCTGTAACAATATCGCAATTACTATCGTTTCCAGTTAACAAACTGATGCATCCAGATTTTGTATTGGATAAAATGTTAAAACCATAGTTCTATCAGTACTAAAACATATTAAATCTACTTAGTTTTTATTATAGTATTAAAAATCTAAATAGAAATTTACTACTGGATAGTTCAGCACGTAAGAATTAATCGGTAACAATGGTACTTCAATAAGATTACAATAGCGTATAAAATTTAAAAATCCGATTGATGGTAAATTCAACATAAAATCGAATTTCAAATTTCTTAACTGGCATGAAACAAATATTATAATCCATTTGACTGACAAATCGTTACATTTTAAAAAGGATTTTCAGCAACTAGGTTGACATTTTGACTAATGTAACCAGTCAGTATACATTGCAATAATCCTCTCCTACTATCGCCATATCTACTGCCATATCTATTGTCTTTTTATCTGTATAATAATCCGAGGTCCAAAAACTATTGCGGATAAATGGCCCTTATTATAAAGCTTCTTAAGTTGAATTTATATTCATAGTTTTCAAAAAACATAATGTAATGCTTGAAGGGGGGGAAATGGGATAGTAATGTGATGAAAGGCTGTCATTTTGAAATAATTGGGAAATGAAAATCGCATTTCGTAATTTTGACCATCCTACTAAAATGCCAGGTATAAAATTTAATGCATTATCATTGTAAAAAATCAGTTTTAGTTGAAAATTGATCTCTGGCTAGCCAAAAGGCCGCTTTCTGTTAAAAAAAACAACCCCAAATTAAAGCGTTTTGATCGTGATGCTTGGCCAACATCTCAATCGAAACGCTTTATACAAAAATTCACGTCTTTCTGCTTGTATTTAGAACCATCGCGAGTTCGATAATTTTAATAAAGGAATAATTAAAATTTAGTAAAAACAAACATCAATCCTGGTGAAACATGCGCTTGCTTTGAGATTTATCGACATGAATATTGCATTTAAGTAAAGATCTCAAAGGTTTTGTACATAACATAAACGTGGATCGATGAAATTATTTGAAGCTGTAAAATTAAGTCTTCTAGATTAACCCGAAATTTACCTTAAATCTTGAGGCAGATTAATACCTTCACATCATTTATAACTTTAGGTTAAGTAATCAAAAAAAATTCTGCCTCTATAGCTAAATGAAACTAAACCTCTTTATCACCAAATATTTTTCTGAATATTGCCACCAAATTCATGTTATTTTATTCTAAGTATCAACTCCTAGGGGCAAAATATTTTTAAATAAATGGACCAATTTAAAATATGTTTGAAACTTTAAAATGGAAACGAATGTATTTTCGGAATGGTAACTTCAAATTCCTCTTCTGAGCTTTTGAAAAGTCTTTGTAATCCTTTCTTAGTAAAATATAACGGCTAAAGCTTTCAATCTCCCTAACGTTTCTTTCCATACAGCTGATGCAGCTAGGTAATATCTAATCCTTTCACAGCAACATGAAACCGACTAACCCAAAACCAATCGAAAGACAGTAAGCATTTAAAAACGAATAAATATTTATCATACCAAAAATTGGTGTAAAATTTTAATGGCAGTCCATCAGCTAATGTATTGACTTGGGAGTTTAAGGACTTTTATGCTGGCAAAGAGAATAACTTTAAAATCGTTAAGTGGTGATGATAGAATTTAAAGCTTAAAATTCAGGGTTTTTATTCACTTATAAAAAAAAATAACTAGAAATTATTTCCTTAATTCGGCGAAAGGAAAAATTTAAACTGTCATTATTTTTCTGTCTGGGAACTTCGCTTTTAAGAATTGCTACAAAACTCGTTCTCAATACTCAAACAATTATGTCTCTAACTAAAGAGCAGTTTAAATCTAAAATGCAATATACTTGCATTCTGTTAATTTCCAATGTCAAATAAATTGACTAAGAATTGTTAAACGTTTAATTTTTTTAGCCTAAAATGCCATTTAATTTTATCTTAATGCTCATGAAAAAAATAGGCATTAAATACGATTTAATTTCGTAATTCTAATGCAGCTTGCTAATAAAGATTTCCAATCGACTGCGCCTGGAAGTTGATTGGTGATCTTCTAAATCAATTATTGTAACGCATTTTTGATTCCGATGCCCGATCAACATCCAGATCGAAAATGCCTTACTGATTCAATGAAACGTTTTGAAAGTTAAATGAATGCTTGAATTCTATCAGTGAAATTTATAATGAAAGCGAAGAAAGCTTGATTGAGATACCGGTTGACTGGGAGCTACATTTATTTTAATTATACTAGAAGACATAATGTTTGACCTTGCTTTAAGCTCTTACCAGCAATTTCTTATATTCTCGATATTTTTACTAATCTTAAACTAGAAGATCAAGATAAAGATGGCATACTCATACTGTCTGGGAGTTGGTATTTTTTTTATTGTGGATAAAATATTCCCTAATTTTATGAAGTTGAACGTTTTCAATACATCAGTCATCTTAGTTTTGCTCCTTTAGATTAACTATCAACTTAGAACAAATGAGCTGTCACAATATTTATCCACTAAAGGATGCTTTTAAACCTCAATATTAATTTTCAAAGCCTAATTTTGCATTCCTAAAAAGCTTAAAATTTTAGCAACTACATTTAAAGATATTATTGCTATATACTTTTATGGTTGAGGTTTTTGTACAATTCGCAAATCTTCCCTCGCCTTTTTTTACCTTTCGAAAATCGCCCTTTTTCTTCCTCATTTGTTGACAGACTGTCTTAACTAACGTTATCTTCGACTTCCAGATTATTCGGGTTTTCACACTTTCACATAACAAACCCTCGTCCATTTAAAATAATTCTTTTCGAATTGGTTTTAATTTGTATAAATGCATTAGAGTGGATAAAAGTTGAATGTAAGCATATAATGCTGCAATGAAATATTTAGTGATATTCAAGTGACCACTAGCATTAGTTAAGGAATAAAATTGTAGACAATTGGAGAATTTAAAAATCAACTTTAAGCCTCCATCGCTTTTTATTCATTTAATTCTGTTAATGAATAGATAAGTTTTAGCATGTTTAAATTTGGCTTCTAATATTAGACTGAGAATTAAATTCGAAATTTGGAATTAAATATATCGGAAGTAGGTTTCAATTTGAAAATTAAGAATTCATCGTCCAGCCTTCAACTTGCTTAGTTAGTGATATTTCTATAATTTAAAGCACATTTAAGTCATTTGTTAAAAAAATAGTATAACTCGATTTTAAATTGTTTCTGAAGTTTGTATGCACATGTAAAAAAAATTAAACAGTATAGAATTAACTTTTCTTGTAAATGGATATGTTGTAATAATTTTTAGTCTGGCCGTTTGAACTTTTAGTACCCTGAAAGCTATGAGCACTTCTGTTTGTTCAATGTGAATATTTAAGTATAAAATTTTATTATCCTGTACTAAAATCTGTTTGCTATAATTGAAATTTTCTATTTGTGTTACCTAAGAATATAATTAATCGGCGAAATAAAATTTAAGCTTTAAATATTGCATACACTGTTGTAGCTCAATTTTATTGAGAACAAATAGAAAGCGTCAGTCAGTTATGAAAACGTTGAATTACGAGTTCTTTAAAATGCAAACCATTCAGTATTTTGCTCCTATATATATTGGACTGTTTTTAAATCTTGAAAATAATTTTGTCTTCGAGATACTTTTTTTAGAATAAATGCTTGAAGTTTTGAATTTTAATTTGGTTTATACAAATAGAAAAACTGAAGGTCTTAATGTTAAAATTTGTGTAGAAAATGTCAGACTATATTTAAAAATAACTTGCTTGACAATAAAATACAGGCTTGGATTTTAGAAATTACCTTTTACTAATTGCAAATCCTAGTTTGATCTCATTTGAATTGATTTCTATCGCTCCTTTATACGGGAATTATTCTAAATATAAAAATCGAACTTGGTATTTTTAATTTTTGGTGAAATCTATAGTTAATGTTTTGTATTGTATGCTGAATCTTTTCAGAAATAACTAGTATGAGTTAGTAGTAAAATATGACTGCATTTATTTTCTTCGTAAAAGGTGTGTATTTATACATATGCTGCGTGAGAGTTATAGTTAGTTTATTAATGTGTTTTATGTTATGTTTCTATAATTAGATTGATATATTTAAAAATGTAGGTAAAATTTGCTTAATATATTAACTATTGCTATAATAGAATTGTGAGTTTGAGATGTATAAGGCAGCTTGGACAGATTATATTTAAAAGGAATAAAACGTAAATTTTTGTGAAAGTTTATTTTATTTTTAATATTCAAAGTACAATATTTTGGTATATAAATACTGTTGGATGTTATGTATAAAATTTCTTTTGTTCCAATTTAAATTAAATATTTATATGAATTGCATCTGATGTATCAGTGGTGTTCTGTGCTTGCATTGCAATTACTTTTCTTGCCTTTAAATGCTTCTATTAAAATGCCTGTTTACCAATTTGGGAAATGGTGTTGAAATTATGCTTTTTTGTATATTTGAGTTTATTTTTATTAAATGTGAAGAATAAAGTATTCATAAATATAAAAACATTGTTAAATACTAGTATATGCTTCGTATGTAGAAATTTGTTTCCTAGTTTAAATATTTACATATAAATTGATGTCGTATCAGGGGTATTTTATACATGCCTTGAAATTTCCTTTTTTCATGTCTTTATCTGCTTTTTCTTAAAATAACTAACACTATTTTCTTAATAAATAGCTATGCTTTCTTGTATAGTTTCTACTATAGTTTTAATAGTGCCCCGTATTTTGGGTTCAACTACCTAGACATGTTTTTCAAATGGACCAAATCGTAAACCAAATTTAGCTGTAATATGAAGTTTTTCCAACGTTTTAATGATGTGCACTTGATCATACTTAAGCATTGTATTTAATCTTAAATTGTGTGTAATAGTCAATCACTACTTGATATGTTTAATTATCTTTTTAAGTTCATCTGTGTGATGTCAGTTGTCAATGGTAATAGTTTAATAATAGTTTGTTAATAGTTCAATAAGGGTTAAATGAAATTCCGTTTTCAAATTTAACCGGTAACTGTTGTATAAAATATAGAGTGCATGTAACATCAACGTTAATTTTTCATCAATTCCAATACTATGTAAAAAATGTCATAGCAAATTTGATAAAGTACTTACTTGAAATTTGTGCTTTAAATGTTTTGTTCAAATTTTCGTTGCATTTTTAATTTTAAATTACCGAATTGCTCTTTATTGTAATGAATGTTCTTGTCAATAAATACATTAATCGTAGATTGTCTTTTTTTTTAAATCAAGAGATGTGGCTGAAGTTTGACAGAAAGGTTTCCGTTTAATTTGTATTGGTTTAATATGTGAAATGCATGTATTGGCATTAAAACATTTCAAAGCAAAAGTTCAAGTTTATGCAGAAACTGTTCTTGAATGTCAGTCTGCATTCCAAAAACTTGATTCAGCGAGTCAAATTTTTCCAGAGAAATGATATTTGTAAATCCCAAGCGAAACGTTATAGAATTCACTTTCATCTATTCTAATTTGTATTAAAATTAAGATTTTAACTTTATTTTTAAGTACACTAACGATTATTTTTTGAACATCAGTAGTTATTAGAATATCAAGTTAAAAGAAACGGATCCATTCTCAGGATTTACCTTTCCTTTAATCTTTTTTAAAATGGAAAATGAAACGATTATCTTGCCATTCAATATGGAAATATTTTTCCAGAAACGCAACTTTACGAAATAATTGGAATTTACATCTTAAATTCAAGGTGTGTATGCGAATACAATATCGGAGTTAAAAATCCTAAGCTAGTAAAATTTCTTTAAAACTCGTCATTTAATATTTTTCATATTTCTATCGTGGAAATGTCTCGACATTTAAAGAAACTGTGTGAAGTTCTATTCGTTTTTAAAATTCTAGGTATTAATCTCGTATTTTCATATTTATTAAACACGACTTTAAATTCCACATGGAACCAAGTTTAATATAATTCGGTATGCATATATACAAATATTTACCTTAAAATTAGCCTTTTGAATAAATCGATAACTTCCCAATTTTTTCAAAACACTTTAATTAAAAAAAATTATACGAAAGCAAATCTTTAAAATGTGATTTTTGTCCAAGTTTTCAATTGCCATTTTTAACTCAAACAAATCATGATTTAAAGCATTAACGTAATACGTATTCAAAGTTTTAGTAAACGCTTGTATTATGTGTTATGGATGCTTTTTTTTTTCTTTATATCGAAAAAGATAAACCTGTTTTTATCCATAACGCTTCTAGCGCGTACAAATGAAACTTCTACAGGGCTGCCGTAACGCACTTCAAGCATTCATCTATATTTTAAAACTTTTTAAGCCTTTAAAAGGACTTGAAAATGTTTACTGCTTTGAGTTTCTATTTTCGGCTTAGTTTGAAAAAATTTTCACGGACAGGAGAGAACGGTGAAGCTTGATGCCATCTTCAGGGATTTCCTTTCCGTTCAATGTTTGACAGTGAGGAACGGCACAACATTCTTAACTTTTGCTTTTTATCTTACTTTGAATTAACCAAATTTAAATATCTCTTTATACTGCCATCCTTTAAGCATTAATGTTTATAAATCTATTTCGGAAGTTAAATTCGGGAGCTATACATAAACTTACATTTGCATTATAAGTTTGTCATTTACCTCTGTTGCTATCTGTCTTGATGGACTTTTACACCTGGTGTAGTAGTTGATTTCTATATCGCTCGATATTGGCATACTCTAAACTGAAGTAGGTAGAGGTTTCTTCTAAACTATTTTTGCGTATACTCCAATAAATGTCACAACTGCAAGCTATTTTCGACAGTGTTGGGAAATTTCGGCATTCAGGGTTTCCTAATTTTAAATTCCAAATTTTTTGTCGCTCTTTCTTTATTCTAAAACGATGCAATGCATTTTGCATCTCTTAGTGTTATTAAGTTGGGTAATTCACTTCACTATACATTAAACAGTTATTTAATTGGTATCATATTTAATATTTATATAACCCGTTAACCGTAACTAATATGCAGATATAAGAATTAAGACACGATATAAATGCATAACATTCCATTTGTAATGGCAGTAGTGTCAGGTCCTGTAATTACCGTCGATATATTTACATCATAGCTCTAAATAACTCCTCATGCGTTTCATTTTATTTCCTCTTAATAAATTGTATTTAATTTAAACCTTTCTTTTGTTTCACCCAAACTTTGGATACTTTTATTTAATGTCAAAAAGTTGAATAACTAATCGTTATATAAAATCACTTTAACAAATAGCATTTGAAAAACTATCCGTTTTGCCTTTTTCTTGCTATTAATCACCTGAATGGGCTTTGATTAATGCTTTATTTAATCTTTAATTTTTTCATCAATACTTAATCGGTAAGTAATAATTTGTCACTCAAGTAAAGTGTGGTAACATTTTTTTCTTCGAAAACTTGTATCGATTTCTATTAAAAACAGGGTTATTTATTAGGGGCTTTCGATTAATAGATTTAAAATTTCAGGGGTTAACAGCTGGTTTAGGTGTCTAGAATACGCAGAATTGAGGCTTCCTTCCTCGGAATAGCTCATACTCTCAGTCATCATGACTTTCCTGGTTCGTGCATAATTTTATTTTCCTGTGTTTTGTCTGTAAGGTGTGTGAAAGCCCCCCCCCCCCCCAACCAGTGTAAAAAGTATTGCGAGTGTGCGAGTTTCATATCTTCCTATGAGCTAAAAGTCCGACTTCTACCCTCGGGTAATCAGGGGTCTTTACCCTCAGAAGCTGTAGCACATACCCGTTCCGACTAGGCCTTAAATACAGCAAATGGATGAAAATGATCCTTGATCCCAGGCAATGAAATTCACTCAAAATCACAGCGTCATGACGTCAGAAACACATAAAAATTCGGAAAAAACGGATTTGGCGGAATATGAGTATATGGTATTATTGACCTGAGCTTATCAAATAATAATGGTATTTTATATGAAATTTTGAAAAAGTTCTGGCCCAAATAATGAATACGGTTTATATTTGTCAATAAAATACTTGGCATAATTTGACTGAGGAATAAATATGAGGAATAAATTCGGCGCCTTTTAAACAAAGCCTTCTCTCTTTACTACCTCTTTTTGGAAGTGTTTTAATCATGCTTGTTTTTTCTATGTAAGTTGATGAATTTTCAATTGGAAACAAATAAGCCTTTGATGCTCCACATCTCAAATGCATTGTTTCAAATGATTAAAAAAATATTTAATTACGTCTCTGGATGAAAAAATTGTGTCAGTTTTGCGCAAAGATTTTTCAAACAATTAGCAATTGTCTAAGGTATGTGAAAATTTGCATGGGGAAATATGTATGAAATACAAATGTTTTTTTTGTGTGAATTTTCATGCTAAAAAAATGTGAACTAAGTGAACATAATGTTGCAAACAATGCAGAAGCATCTTCTTTAGTGCCAGTTGTTTCTTCTTCGGCAAACTACATAAGCATCTACACAGTACCAATTCTTCCTCCAGCAGCAGTCCATGCAGAAGCATCTATACCAGTGCCAGTTGTTTCTCCAGCAGTAAACCAAGTAGAAGCACCTCAACAAATGCCACTACAATTACCAACTATGTATCTCAAATCTGGATAACACATGAAAAAAAATCATAAATTTTTGTATCGTAATTATAAATGTTCAAGTTATGAATGCTCGTGTTCGGTGAATGATGAACTATTTGAACATATTGAAGTCAATCATATAGTAGAATCTAATCCTTTGCCATGTGTAAAGAATTCATTAAAAAATTTTTGATATTAAAACATAAATGTGAAACTATAAAAGCTGTAGAAAATTTTCAAAAAGCCTTCCTCCTGCTGGTTCTACCTATTAGTTTGAAGAAAAGAACATTCCCTTTGAAAAAGAAAAAAAAAAAAACCCTGTAAATGAATTACAAGCAAGCTGATGCTTTAAATAATATAATTTTGACAAAATTTCAGAATATAAGATAGCAAGTATTTATATAGTTTCAGGTCATGCGTATTTTTAAAATTTGTCATGATTTACCTTTCATGTGAAAAGGAAAAGTTGATTTTTAAATATTACATCAAGCGTTATTGTATATTTTTTATTCAAATCTGTAGCTGCTACATCAAATTGTAGAGCTGTTATGTAGAAATTAAGATCGGTTGTTATTAATATGGATTATATTTCTGGAATGATAATTTCAGATTATATTTGAAATTAAAATAAGCGAAACTATATCAGGTCGAAATAGAACTTGAACAGAGACAGTGAGGGATGAAGCGGCCAAGGCCATTATTCCATAGGAACCAAAAAGTTATTGTTAATGAATGTCAAAATGCTTGATGGCTTTAATAAAGATAAGATGTTGTTTGTTTGCGAGAGCTTGTGACAAAAAGGAGGCAAAGGAGATGTACTGGTGTTCAAAATTGAGTTTTTTCATTAGGTTATATATTTTGAGCATTTTAACGAGATGTGAGAAATGTCTTCATGACAGATGTTGCACAAGGGGTTATCTGAGAGATTGAATCTGTGAAGGAGGGATGATCATTTTACAAATCCCCCGTTTATCTTGAATAAGTTTATCTTGAATCCTACTTCTAGTTCAAAAGTGATTAAAAAAAGAAAAAAGAAAGAAAGAAAAGAATTAAAAGAATTAAAATTTAACCTGGCAATATAACAATCTCTCAACAGTTTTGCTCAGTTTTTATGAAGAAATTACAATTTTTGATTGTTTTATTGTTTGTTTTTTATGATTGTTTTATGCAAATATTGTTGAAAAATTCCAAAATTTCCTGGATAATTTCATATATTGCACAATTTTTTTGTTTAAATTTTGAATATAATTCTTAGATGATAGTTAGTTACACTCCAAGATACATTGCACATATACAGTTAAAAAATGTAAAAATTTAACAATCCTTTCTAAAATTTAAGATAAAAAAATATTTTTCGAGAACGCAACGTATATATTTAAGCAATTTCCCTTTTATTCCTCCTTTTATCATATTAACAAGTAATATAAAAAATTTCATTCCTACTTAGGTTAACAAAGAAACATTTTATTTTTTCTTTACTTTTTACGCTACTTTTTATTAAATAATTATCAAAAAATTATTGATTTTCGCAAAAATTGAGCTCGCATTCTTCACCTTCACTAAAAAAATAGTGAAATTCCTGCATTTTACAGACTGAGCCACTACCCGTTGATTTCAATTTTCATTACAAACTGCTAAAACTCTATTAAAAGTATTAAAAATTAATTTAATTTAATGAATGAATTAATACTTGAAGAAACTGTATTCACTTGAGTGGGGGAGTTTTATAAAATGTATTTGAACAAGGACCATCCACTACAAGTTTTAAAAATGTACTTGAACTTGAATGGAAAGAATTAAATTAAAGACTGAAAATTTGAGCAAGATTATATATATATATATATATATATATATATATATATATATATATAGAGAGAGAGAGAGAGAGAGAGAGAGAGAGAGAACTAATAGTAGGAAATGAAAAAATGAACATGTTTCAAAAAATAAAATAATAATACTTGTAATATCACCTCCGAACCTAATTGGATATCCCAAATAACAAAGATAAATATTTAAAAAAACTGCAATCCATAAATAATATAAAATGCATATAAATTTAATTATCTGAGTAAACAAACTAGTGGCCAAAATTAACTGGTAAAAAATGCATTGTATTTTCACATTTCTCTTCAATAGATGTATGCTGCAATATCTGAATTTAATATTTTGTTAATCCCTCCGTATTTGTTGCATGTCACGTTTCATATTCCCTCTACCGTTGCAGACATTTAATATGTACAGCATCCATTTTCCAAAAGAGTTGATCGAATCTCCCCTGGATAAAGGCAAGCGCAACAGTTGGATTATTTTCCACTGCATTAATTCCGATGCATTAATCGTTGTTATTCTCACATTTGCAAATCAATAATCTCTGTAAGCAGAGGCAGCCTGTTCAAATATAACGTAATTACATATTTAATTATCGAATTATCACCGCCATTTCAATGTGATACGATGAAATTCCTCTAGGCTTGAGTGCAAGCTTCAGTTTTCGCTCTATGCTTGGCCACTTCGTGTCTCACGTTATCATTTCTTTATTTATGAACTGAATTTATTCAAAATTGAATTAACACATCTAACTGGAGGAGATACGGAGTGTGAGCAAGAATTAATGTATAGCTTATGGATTGCTTAGCATTTGAGAATCAAAAACGGTTTTGGATTAGTTTGGTTGGTTGATGAAGTTTATTGGCTCAAGGACTATTTTTGATCAAACTTTGCCAAATTTGTTTTGAGATTTAATTTCATTTTAAAGGTTTTAAATATTCCCTTCTCAATTGCACCGTTTGCCAGGACCTGCCTATCTGTAAAATCTCCAAAATTTAATAGTGTGGTATAGTACAATTTAAAATTAACTTAAGAATCAAATCAAAAAGTAAAAGCCAGTCATTGTTTGAAAAGTAAAAAGTTGAGGATGAGGAACTTTATGAAGGATGTCTTTTAATTCGATGTGTGGGGAGGAACTGATCCATTCATTGTTAAATTGTGGACATTCTGTTAAAATGTGAAGTACCGTCAAAAGACACTGACCTACTGAACTTCGAGGTGTGGTCCCTCCCACAGCAAATGTTTATGTTTGAGCCGTGTGTGGCCAATTCGTAATCTAGTAAGAATGGTATCGAATTTTCTATTAGGCATAGGAGGCTAACTGTCGATTTGATATTTTAATGTTTTAAACTTATTTGCTTCTGAAAATAAGTTTACTTCCACTGGGTTTTGCCATTTTAAATTGGATTAGGAAAAACAGAGTTGGGTTGAAAGGTTTATGGCCATTTAATGCCGTATCCCTAATACCAAAAACACATTTTTAGAGAATATCCATCTGCCTTTCTGCTTGAGGCAGCTTAAAATCGCTTTAAGTTTGACTAATGAAATTTGGTAGACGATCTTTAAATCATATTTGTAAATATTTTGTCAAATTTTTAGGAAACTACTTTCAAAGTATATCTTCTAACTGCATTTTCTACATTTTTGGAAAACTCCAACTTCAAGGAAAAGCTTAGACATCTCATCCAACTGCAATTATTCTGCTAAAAAATTCAGTTATTTTTAATTTTTATATATTTAATCGTTTTTTATAGTTTCTATTTAAAATTATCTCACTATAATAATAAAAGACACATTTTTACTTTCTCGTATGCATAGTGTAGAGGAAATATAATAATCATCAAAAAATTCGGACTCGAGATGTTGACGAATATCCACTTTTATATTTAACTAAAATTTAAAAAAATGTAGAAATATCCGTCTATCTGTGATAAAGATAATTTGAAAACGATTTAACCCTGACGCCTAACTTGAAATGTGATATACGATCCTCATACCAGATGTTTAAATTTCTATCAAGTTTTGAGCAAAATATGTTTTGAGAAAGTTCGTCTGTCCGACTCTGTAAATGCGATAATTCAAAAATACAGTGAGTTAAATATTTTAAATTTGATATTGTATTTTGTGACCATGTATGTAGCATTCTAACACATTTTTTTGTTTTATTCGATTGTGGAAAACTTTTCTGGAATATGTATTTGAATTTTGGATCTTATTAACCGCATGCTATGGATAAATAAGAGAAACTCTCGCCAAAAATGACACAATCGGTTCAGTAAAAAGGATAAATTCATGCAAAGGAAATTATGTGTAAAATATTGCACGTCAGGGCTAAGCAACTCGATTTCCAGGATAACATCTTTAGTAGTGAGAAAATTTTTGGGGAGAAAGATCTAACAGATTTAATTTTCATATTTAAATACAAAATATATAATTGATTACTGATTCTGATGACTCTTAATATTCAATATATAGTTGCAATTTTGTCTTCCTAAAATCAATTATTTTGAAACTGCTTATTGAACAAAATATCAAAAGAGTCACCTAATTTGGGAACAAAATTTAAACGAATTTCACAAACTCATTTCATAATATTATTTCTTTTTCTCAGACAACACCTAAATATTATACACAAATATATATTATTTCACATCATATAGTTTATATATATTATTTGCAATTAAATTAAATTATTAATATCATGAGACAATTTCCCGAATTCTCTGTCAATATTTCTATCAAGGAATTGTTAGTTGTTTTGCTTTCTCACATAGGTAATATTGAGAAAGGAAAATAATTGCCAAAAAATCGGAACATAAGAGTTTAAAGAATTTCCAAGTTTAAGATTTTCCTGTGTTTAAAAGAAAAAAAGGAGGAAAAAAAAGGAAAATGTTCCCCTTCCTGTTTGTTACAAAAATAACTTAAAAATGGAGAAAGGAAATTTAGTGCACTGACTTAAAACTTACTTTATAAGAAAAATCTGCTCAAATGAGAACCATCTGTCCAACTGCTCGTATGTAAGAGTTGTTTCTTATAGCACTTGCCATTGGATAAGCCCGTAGTTACGAATGCGATGATTTAAGTCGATAGGGTGCGTCTCTTGTTTTAGTAGTGCCAACTAGGGTCAAGAGTATGACTTTGCCATTCATGCATCACTCACTCGCTCGTACTATCCCTTTTTATAGGAGGGCACATTCATACACCTCACAGATAGAACAGAGGAAGAACTACCATGCCCTAACCGGGACTCGAATCCATTACATCCAAATCAGGGGGACAACGCACTACTAGACCTACACCAGGACGCCGGTTCGTATATAAGTTATTACATAATAATTACAAGACGAAGAGTGCTAGATACATAGCTTTAACACCTGTCAAATTTTGTGCCAAATGCGGCAACGAGTTGATGAACTGTCAGTGTGTACTTTCAGAGACAAGTAACGCGAAAATCCCAAAACGCATTGAACTTAAAATATATCAAATTAGGAATGAGAATTTGTGACTACAAACGCAATTTTGTGTTCAAATCTTTGTTTCAATCGCTTGGAAAACATGTAACAAAAGCCTAAATTCGATCTTTAATATTATTGAGCGCATGCTAGCGATTATTCGCCAAATGATTCGCCAAGGATGACACAATAGATATGATAAAACATACGAAATTCAAGCCGAAAGTTAATATTTCGTAACTACAGTACAAAAGTATCAAGCAAGGCGTTTTTTGGGATAAATCTTTATTACAGAATATGCGAGAGAAGTTTAAGGAGACTACTCTTGCTGATTTTTCTCTACAAATTTCAATAACTGTAGAGAGTGATATTTGTGGTGTCGCACCAAGATGGAGATTAAGTTCCGCCAAGGATCGAGCTCGCGGCTTTATGATTTGCAGTCGCGTAACATATCCGCTAGAGAAAAGTGATCACTAAAATTTAGTGGTTGTTACTGTCTTATTTAGGTACCACTACATAACCAGCCATTGAATATCACTTAGCTTAATAAAAATTGGTTTTAATTAAGTTGAAATTTTTTAGTTAAGTTAAGACAAAAATGCAGCATTTTTTCCGCTTTCCAATTTTTAATTTCGAGTATAGCATTAGAAGAGTACTTTTACAAACTTCAGTTTTACTGTTTGATGAAAAGCTTCCCATTTCTTCTGGTGGCATTTCGCAATGGCGTCTCTATTTCATAATCATCAACTTGTATTCTGTCTCTACATAAATTGGGCAAGTTAAAACAGAGCCAACCGAAAGTTTAATTTCGCCAAGCCTTCTCTGCATTTTTCATTTCCCCTTTCAGCCAGTTTCTTTTCTAAACAAATAGTCGCATTTAATAACGAGGTGGAATAGATTAAAAAAGTAAATGACGCATAATCTAGTTGGCTGGGAGCTCTAATTTGTTCCCATTTTCTTCTAAATAAAATGTGGAGGCTTTAATACTTATGTATTTTTGTCATCAGTTACTTTAGAGAATGATATTTTAAATATCATTCTCTAAATTAATTTTTTCTTGGTTTGTAATTTGGTACATTTACTATATACAGGGTGTTTATAATTAAAGTTCCATTTACAAACGGTCATAAAAGAAAAACTATTGGACCAAATGTCATCAAACTTGATAATGGTTTAAAGAATATCACGGGAATTTATTTCTGACAAAAAATAATAACGACAGATTGAACATGCTTTTTATCAGAAATGATTTAACACATTTAAAATCATGTTTTCATATCCTATGTTACTTAACATACTTAACAATATTGAGTACAGCTCCGTTTCGCCCCTGATTTTGAGTTTTTAAACTTTTTTTGACGTAAAGTTAAAGGTTTTTTGGTGGAAAGGAAATTTTCATGAGCTTCTTTAAATTATTATAAGGTTTGATAACATTTGGTCCAGTAGTTTTTCCTTTTATGACCATTTCAAAATGGAAGTTTAACTGTAACCACCCTACATATCATACGGATTTTAGTAACCTCGAATTAGATACCTCCGCTTTTTTACATTAATATTCCAGTTGCATTTAAAAAATCAATATTTGTTGTACAAGGTTTGGTACAGAAGTTTCAACTCGGGTGCTTTGATAACAGTGATAACATGCCATAATTCACTATGTATTTATTTTAGTTTCTAGGCTTGAGTAGAAAACAACGACGATATTTACTAAACATAAATACACTAACTGAAAGAAGACAAATATATACAGATGGCACAGACAGAACGCTACAACAAACTGTAGTTCACAAGTAATAATCAGTGGTAATGACAGCATACAAAGCGGCCAGACAGAATACAGCAGAAGGAAGGGATCTTCGTAGCTTCGTAGTCTTTCCAAACGTCTGCAATTCACCACTGTCTGCTTGATTTAGCTGTATCCAACTGCCGACTCACTACTTCACGGCTAGTTACTCCACTCATGACTCGAGGCTGCTTCTCCAATAAACTCCAAGACAGGGCTCACAGTTCAACAATCGCCTGAGCTCTTCACTGCACAGACCCAAATATTCTCCGTAGATTTATTACATGTTTCCGACGGATTTCGGTTTGAAACTGCCGACCTTTTATAGTAACCAGAGAAGGGCCAAGAAGATTCTAAACTAATCAGGCGTATCTTAGTTTCCATTAGCCTAATGACTAAAATTCAGGAAGTTTCCTGTAATATTTATTTCAAAACCAAAGTCAACCGGTTTTTTTTAATATCACTTTTTTCTGTTTTGAAATAAAATTTTTCCCTTTTTCAAATTCGTTCAAAAAATTTTTTCTGAAATATTTAAATTGCATGCTATCGTTTTTACTTCGTCTAAAAATGAATTAAATTTTGTTCATTTATATTAAATTTTGAATTTTAGTTTTAATTTTATTGGCTAAATTAAATCTTACTCGTGGGCAATGAGTTTAATTAAAAAAATATATTGATAGAAAATATTGCAAAATAGGCATAAAATAAATGTCCTGGACTTTTGGCTTCGTAAAAGGCTACATTAATGTCAGTTGCTTTAATAAATCCATTACATGTTTTTTCAAATTTTATATTTACTTTCCAACAAGTGTCACATAAAGTTTTAAGAGTATTATTTACATCTTTGGTAGAATTTCTCATCTTTTTGCAGAAGCAGAAAATAACCAATGTAGACGTTGGAATATCCAAAAAGAAAAATTACAATATTTACTGCTGGAAACGGCATCAGAAATTAATAAATTAAATGAGTGTAATAGGGAAAGCTCATAAATTTCATGAGGGTTTAGAGCAATTATTTCAAATTATACAACTTTATATTTTCCTTTCGGGTTGCTACCGTAACCATATGCCTATGATGTACAATCATATGATTGCCACTACGTTCTATAATATCGAAATAAAGCTAATATAATATTTTAATAGAGCTTTCGCTAGTCCTTTTACAGTCATATCAGTAACTTTAATAAACCCTTCAAATGTCTTATTTATGCTTAATCTTTTCTCTTCAAAATTTACAAACCTAATAAAACAGGAAGTTTGTCTTTTATGAGAAAAATTCTACTGTAAAATCCATCTGAATACAGCAAGATGTGACTACTTTTGTATAGTCCTTGTATTCTTTTTTGAAATTTTTTATGGTGTTTTTGTATGTGATCCATAAGTACTGTGTCTTATTTACTTAACAATTCAATTAAAAATTTTCATTATTAGACGTTTCTATTATTTCATGGTTTTCTCGAAAAGGAACATTATTAAGTGCTAAAAATAGAATCTCATCTACAACTCTTTGAAATAATAAGTCGTTCCGTTTCCTTATTTATATTAACTTGATTTGTTTTATTTACAGTCGACCGTAGATGTACCCGTTTCTGTAATTATTTCTAGTAATGAATAAATGATTTCTAATAATTTCTAATAAATGAATTAAGTGACGAATAGAATGCTCATGATCTTTAATTACAATTGATAGCTCTCTCCAATTATTATAGACAGCTATAAATTGCTGAACTTATAAATAGAGGAACATCTTTCCCTCTGGAAAACAAAGCACAACAAAAACAAGAAAACCGGATTTTGTGTTTTTGAATAAATTATTGGGTCGTTCGGAAAGTCATTTCGTATTTTTGTGTCAAAATGAAAAGAAATTTTCGTTTAATGAATAAATTATTTATTAAATTATAAAATTGCCATTCTGGTTTAATACCTTTTGCCATTCTGGTCTAATACCTTTTGGTAGTAACATGATTACACGCTCATAAAAGTTTTGATCTTTGCTGTAAAAAAAACTGATCGAGGTGGTTTTTGGCCTCCTCATTTGAAGGAAAAATTTTGCAAATCAGTTCTGGTACTGATGTACTGTTAACACATCTTCTCCACACATATTGGCTAATTTATTTCTGTCTTGACAGCATTTTTACCTTTTATATAGCAAAAAAGAAAAAAATGACGAAAATGCTGTTTATTGCTCTCCATATTTAAAAGGGCACCATCCAAAACCTACTGCGAAGAATCAGCTGCACTTTTTCACACTCAAGCCTTGCTATATCAGCTCTTAAAACATAAAATGATTTTGCGGTTTAAGTATGAAATTGGGTGCGAAAAATGCAATTAAATCCTTTGTCAGGAAAAAACGAAATTACTTTCCGAACAACCTAATAACTAGCTTCAAAGCAACATTTCACCATCTGACACTTTTCTTAAAAAATCAGTTAATCTACCCGTCAGCATTCCTACCAAAAACTCCTATGTGTCCCACATATCTTTTATTAACAGAAAATATTTTCAACTTAATTGTCATAATACTTCGTCATAAACCTGAATCACTTATAAGCTCTGTATAACTTTTGTTAATGTCATTTTCGTCATTATTTTCTCATTCAATCCTATTAGTACAAATGTAGGATTCTTCAAAGGTTTTCACAGTGTCTACTCTTTCATTGCAAGATTGTGATGAACTTTCTTCCCCAGTTGAAGCTTGAACTTTAACTTCTGAAGTCGAAGAAATTTCATGTCCAGAATAACTTTTTAAATAAGAAAAGTGACATATTCATGGTTTTTAGAAATTTAGCTTTTTTCTTTTTTCGAAGTCAAGTCTCGACATGTAGAGGGATACTACTTTAGCATGGACATGGTTATATCTAACAGCATTAAATATTTCATGCTATGAATTATCAAATTTATAAATGCAATATAACTTAGTAGGTGAGGTAAATGACCTTACTTTATAATATGTTGTAAACATGCTCTAAACTGTAATATAATTGCAAACTTCTTTTATTTCAAAGCCCATCTATTTCGCAAGTTAAATTTCTTTCCCCCTTTTTCCATACCGCTATTCCCATTCAGAACTTTGCTTTAGTTCTTGATCATGTTAGGGGCTCCTCAATCAAGGGGTCCAGATGCATAGCATCCGTCACATCCCCACCAGATGGCCCTACTAGTAACTAAAGGAAATCAGAAGTATTGTACCATTGGTGAGTCAGATTGAGTAGAAGCTGGCTTATTTATATGAGCTTAAGGTGAAAATCGGAGCAGTTCTTTAGATGCAACGTAATTTTCGGAAGACGCTATGGAGGATTAAGTGGTGAAGTCTATTTAGTAGTAGAGTAAGGAAAGGGATGGATGGATGGATAGTTGAGTTTTCTGGCACAAGAGTCAAATATGGCTATGCTGCGCCAAACATACGGTTAGAATGAAAAAACCCATATCTAAATGAAAATCTCTGCAAAATTAGAAGCTGGTTAAAAAATTTCAAGACAATGTCTCTTAAAATTTAACGATATTTAAAAATATATTAATATTATGAAATATTAAATAAGACGATAAAAGCCAATTGCTTTTAAAAATTTAAAAAGATTTTTGTGGGTACGTTCTCCCACAAGCATTTGTAAATCCACAGTTGAAAGATAAAAAAATCGCAAACGATGCTGAGTAAAATCAGGGCATTCAATCAAACCGTGAGAAACCGTTAAAATCGTGTGACATCTGGAGCACTGAGGAGCTCGATCTCCTAATAAAAGATGTCTGTGCGTTAAACGAGTGTGACCAATGTGGAGTCTAGTCAATTTGACGTCGAGTTCACGCACTGGAAGAGCACTCCATAATGCAATTATGGGTCTGATGGAATGTAATTTATTATTGCTTTGTTTATCCCACGATTCCTGCCACGCAGAATGAATATGACGTGCAAACAACTTTTTCAAATCGTAGAATGGAACCTCACGCTGAATAAACAAAGACGCTGTTTTCGCAGCGTTGTCAGCCAGAACATTTCCTGTTATGAGTAAGGAAAGGGATATTTTCCATTGCAGTGGGCATAGTTAATTCTTTCTTCAATTATGAGATTTTCATGAGTTTTGAGTTGATAAAAATCTTTCTCGAAAGTACTTTGCTGAAACCACCGAGGTTTGGAGTTTTAAGATGTTTGTGCGAAATATCATTTTAAAAAAACCCAAGGGCACATTTATAAAGTATTTTATTTTGTAAAACATTTATTTTATTTCAAATGGTTTCCCTATTGAGTCTCAAATTTCAGTAGGATAAGCGAGGATAAGTCTTAAAATTTGTTTGTAATAATAATATTTTATTCTGTAATGAAAAGGGGGAACGTCTGCCAGAAAAAAAGTTGAGTATGATAGTTCTATTTAAAAGTATCTGAATCATTCATCAACCTGTTTAATTCGTCAAAATCTATTTTTTTAACAATACATTTTTTGTTCATAATCTTCCTCAGTAAGAGTTGAAAATACTTGTTGGTCGCTGTTTGTCTGGTACCGTGGTGGCCAGGAAGTAAAATATTGTCCTTTAGATCGGCGAAGGAGTTTTTAAGTTTTTAATTTCTTCAAATAGAACCTGATGTTAATTAATTAGATCATCATAATCTTATTGGCCTTAGGTGAAGTAGCACAGAATTTTGCCCAATTGGGGATTTATTTTATTCTATTCTTCTCTCCTTGGTTCTAAATAACAAGATCAATCCAAAAGTAATCATATATTTGAGAAATGGGATGCTCATTTAATTAAATTTGCTTATTACCCAAATTTCGGTGACAGTTTCCCGCCTTTTCATAAACTTGCTTTTACTCATTATTAAAACTACTGTAACAACTGGTAAAAAATTTGAATCCTAGGTTATTGTGATTACTTTTAATTTATCAAGTAGTTCTTAAATTGGTGCTCGTATGAAGATGATGTCTCTTTGCGTTAACACGGAAAGGGGGTACATCAGCTTTTGAAAATAAAGATTTCGGAGCTCCCGAGAGCAGAAGTCTGATTTCTAGTGCAAATGAAGATGACACAGATACTTTCGCTTGCACAACCCTTTTTGACGGTGTGGAAGCTCTTTCACCACCTCACAGGTAGAACACATAGGTGAAGAATAACCATGCTCGAACCCGGATAATCATATCGTGGGGAAGACGGACAACACCTAATCCAGGACGCCGGCAACAGACTGTAAGAGCATTCAGTTTCATGTTCTTTTGTAACTATTTTTATCTGAATGCATACCTGTGCAGAAACATTTATTTCAAATAATAACAAAGAAATAAAGATAAATAAAATCATATGTTTGATCTTTTAGACTATTTTTTTTTCTTCCCACGTTTTTCTAAGAGTTTTAAAACATAAATCAGCTCTGACGACTCGTGCGGTTTCAAGTAATGGGTCACTTCTCACTTAACAGAAAGAAAAGTCCTTTCGGTATTAATTATGAATTATTCGTTATTTCGTGGTCGTTTAAAAATTATCAATATTTGTAAAATTATCAGTTTGAATGTTAAATCATTTTGAGGAACGAATGAATGTGAAAATATTAAAAATAATTTCTTCAATGAAATAAAAAAGACCTATTTAATATTCTGTAGCTAATTAAAGTTAAGTTTTTGACGATATACTAGGGCTGTTTTGGGATAGACCTGGTAGTTTTGAACCGCGAGGTGACGAGTTAGTTTAGTTTAGTTATTTTAACGTCCAGTTGTAAAGCAACACTAGGGCTATTTTGGGACGGACCTCGTAATTTTTATCCACGGTCAAATGACGAGGATGACACCTGAGCTGGCACCCCTTCTTCACACCACACCACACCAGTGGGAGGACGTTTGGTTTGACAGATTTAAGGAGCAAGAGACCCCCTTACTCAACGGTTCCTCGGTGGAATCGAATCTCGAACCTGAAACTGAGACCTTACCACCAGTGTACCGTGGCCCACGAGATGAGGAGGACCACACCTGAGTTGGCACCTTCCTCCAAGCTTCCGCGACACACCAATTGGAGGACATTTGGCTTTGACAGGCTTAGTTTACACCAGATCGTTTACATGATCATTTTTCGGTGTAATTGGATCTCGATTTTGAAAGAGTCGCGATGGTTGGTGGTAAAGTCTCAGCTTCGAAGCCGGGGGGTTTCAGGTTCGAGACCGATTCCACTGAAGAACCGTCGTGTAATCGGATCTGGTGCATGTTAAATCAGCCTAGGCCAAATGTCCTCCCGCTGGTCTTGTGTGCTGTAGAGAGGGGGAGGGGAGGTAGCAGCTCAAATGTCGTCGTTGACATCTGACCGCAATTCTAAATTACGAGTTTCCTTCCGTCCGAAAATAGCCCAATGTTGCTTTTAAAAACGGAATGTCAATATAACTAAAACCAAACTTGAGCCTGAAACCCTACGGCGTCGTGGTTCAGACCTTACTACCAGGTCCCATATTCTATACCACCATAAGCGCAAAAGGATGAAAAGAGCACGAATTGGTGACTTAAGTCAATGTACTCTTTTATTGATTGTTACTACAGTTTTATTCATATATGAAATAAACCTTACGAAATTGCATAGTGAAGAATTATTTCCAGAATAGGTGGATGATTAGTGATATAATTAAAGGATAATAATCTGATTTTAAAGCAATATATTTTTTTTCCCGAAGGAAACTCTTTATTTCAAATCGAGGTCATATTATAAGAAATGATCTCAATACACCATAAGCATTTCCAAAATCCTAATTTCCCAACACAAGAGCTCATGGTTGCAAATTTTAGATCCTATATACGAGAAGCCATGACTGGAATGTGATCTCAAATAAATATTTCTTCGACGTTATGAAGGAGAAGAATGTTGTTACCGACCACCAAGCCGTACAAGACAGCAGAAAAAATGTTGTTTGTTTGATTTATTGGTACAGGAACCATATTTGGCTATATTGCGCCAATAAAAAAATGAAAGATGATTTTTATGCCAATACATCTGATACTGAAGGCGGAACTCTATCGTAAGGCCGCCCCCAAACCGTCATTGACAAATGAGCTTTATGTAAATATTTCTGATCTCATATATGAAACTATGCAACAATGACATCATTGACCATTGGTGAGCAGAATTTTTTTAGTTTTATGCTAATACATTCCGAAAACTGAAATTATTAAAATCTATTTTGGCCATTTTGATTGGTTGGACGATATTCAGAAAAGTTTTAAATAGTCATCATCGGTAGCTTTTTTTTTGTGGTGTAGTAAAGCAGAGTTGTTTTGGGGGATTATTCGTTTTATGAAAGCAAATTATCGATCGTGTTTGTAATAACTGCAGCTGACGCCTGATAAATATCTGTTTATGATGATTTTTCATTTAATTCGTAAGTACATTGCGGTTAAATATTTCGTTAAGAAGATTGTTTAAATCTTTTAATAATAGTTTAAGAATTTAGTTAAGTAATTTATATCATTGTAGACACTGTTTCAACTTTCCCCCCAGTATCTTAATAAATGTAACTTATTAATATGAAGTATTTGTGAATCGGGCATTTAATATAAAAAACTTTATACAGAAGATGACTGGGATTGTAAAACTTTATCTAAAAGATATTCAACTCATCGACAATTATTTGTAAAGCAAAAATGAATTTTGTGAAAATCGTGTTTACCCAATCGAGATGATATACTTTCCAATAATTTGAAAAAACTCTCATTTCCATATTTCAGAATTTTTCATGAGAAATAACTGACCATATCAAATCCAACAGACTTTAATATAGTCTTTTGGAGTTTTTTTTATCAGTTTCCGACAGATTTTAATTGATCAATGCATAAACATTTACAAGGAAAACTTCTTCACATGTACAATGATTTAAAATGCTTTTTAACTAAATTAATCCGTATAGCATTTAAAATCATCAGTCAAATAGGATGGGCTATTTGACTTTAAGTACAAATATTTTTCTTTTATATATAAAATTGAAAATTTAGTTTGTGTTAACCAGAAATTAATATTATAAATTTAATTTATGCTTGTGTTGGGAAATTAATAAATGTTTAATGAAATAATTATTCCATAATCATTCGTCAAATTTACATAATTATTGCTTGAAAGTTACGTAATTAATACGTTTAAATGAAATAATTTTATGAAATTAATCGTGAACTATATTATGCGAAACAAATATTTAAATTCAAGGAAAACTTTATATTTATTAGTTAATCGTATTGTATTTGTTGGAAAACATTTTTGGCATGAAGCAACATCAAAATAATATTCAAACTTCACAATTTTAACTTTGTGCTTTGACGCTTGTTTGCTTCCTTACTATTATTTTAATTCCTTCTAAATTTAGAATTTTTGTAACCTCGATAACGAAACTTTTTAGAATTTTGAGTTGAAACTTAACTATCTTGTATTCCTTGCATTAATTTGTACATATTTACATACGACTAAACAAACTGAATAGTCTTTTAGGTTCTTTGCCTATACTGTTGAATGCCTTTTTAACTTGACAAGAGGCTCTGATATTCATTATCTTCTGACGCTCCTCGTCATTTAGTCTGTTTCAGATATTTAATTTTAATCCTGTTAAATCCTTTTATAATCAAGATTTCTTTTAACGGGTACTTATATTTTAGACTTGTTTGTCACATGATTCGTTACTAAGAAATATGTAGATTTGTAATTGATGCTACTGTCAGGTGGTTAAATATATTTAAAAAATAAACATTTTTTCTTGTGCTTTTGAGAGAGATGAGAATGTGTTCGAATCAAATTAGTATAGAGCTTGAATCGGATTATTATATATTAGTATGAAGCCTCTAATTTGACTTGTCAGTTTGAGTGCTAATTTTTTAAAGTTTTGATACATTCTTGTATGAGAATTTCTCGCTTTTTTAACCATACCGTTTTTGAATCGTATTTTAGAATATAAAATTGTATTACGATATATTGAATATTGCAAAGTGTCTGAACGAAATCTTACCTTATCGTATCGGTATTCTATAATGTGTTGCTACACAGTTAAGAAAATTTCAAAAGTCCTGATATTCGAAATTCAATTATTAAAGACTCTAACTGTTTAATTTTTAATGAAAATGAAATGCATAAACGCATTTTTACAAAAAAAAAATAACTGCAATAAAATACGAAACAAATCCAGCAGGATGAAACGATAAAGGAAAGTCATTTCGTTTCGCTGTTTTCATTTCTTCCTGTAAAGTCTGACCATAATTTATGATTGTTAAATTTTAACTTAGTGTCTGAAATTCTCTCAATATTCATCATATCTATGTATTACCCCGGTTAGAAAAGTTTCTTAGAAGAATCTTTAATCTTTAACAGAAATCTGGCTTCAAATTTTTTCGATGAGTCTGCGATGGACATCTCAGCAGAACTAGATTGCAATCACGATTCAGATTATAAATCTGTGAAGCAATCGGAACCAAATGGAAAAAACCATGTTTAGAATGGATTAACCACCCTCTGGTGTCAAATTCTGAAGGTAAGAATCTCGAATTACCTTTTCTAAGATGCCTAAATTCGTTGATATTATCCGTAGGTCGAGACAGATTTCTAGAAAATCTATATAGCTTCTAATGTTTAATTGTATTCTCTAGCTATCTACTTGCATGTTTGTTAGAAGAGATCTTAGGGTATAAATATAGTTACTGTTTAATCTTTATTGCCAAGAAGTCGTCTTGATAAAAAAGATTTACTATTACCAACATGCAAATTTTCACACTGCAGGAGTTCTGAATTTTTATCATACTTGTCTGTATACAACTTACGCAATCGTACGGTTACGACTCCCATTTTCATAGGCTATATAATGTTTTTCAAGTGGTGTATATCCGGGTACTCGTAATAAATCTAATCGGAGTACCTGGAGCATGAATAGTCGGAAATAAGGGCTGTAATGTATTTCAAAAATTATAAATATTCATATTTTATTTACGTAAACTGAAATTTAAGGACCTTATTCCCGTCAAATGTAATTGAATCAGCCATTATACTGAAATGACCACCAAACAATTCTCAAAATGACAGCATAATGTGGAATAAAATCGTGGTGAGTTTGTTTTAATCGTATTGCTATGCCAAAATCAATACCAATGCATTTTGCCATGATGAAACGTACATAACGTAACAATTTATTTTCTACAGTTAAAGGAAACGGTAAATACTACTCTGCTATCAATGTAGACGTTTAGAATACTTGCAACTTTACCGAGTTTGTACAATTTTACTTGGAATTTCTATTCAAAGTACATTGCAACTCGTTACTGTAGTCAGGATTTGATACCGTTTCTTATGGCACTTGCCGTTGGAGAAGCGCGCTGTTGCATAGACAGCGATGCAAGTCGGTAGGGTGAATCTCTTGTTTTCGTCAATTGTTAGTGCCAATCAGGGTCAAGAGTAGGACTTTGCCGCTCACGCATCAATCATTCGCTTGCACAAACCCTTTTTACAGGACACATTCTCGCGTCTCAAGGATATAACAGAAAAAACTCGGACTCGAACCCACTTCCCAAATCATTGAGAAAACGCTGTACCCCTATGCCAAGACGCTGGCAAAAATTTGATGCTAAAAAACATCTTTTTAGCTTTTCCGAAAACTAGTGAATAACTATAATTTTTTTTTACGAAGAATAATCGATATTGTCTATTTTAAATTCTCTGCAATCTTTCTATTTTGAAAAAAAAACTTGATGGTATCAAGTTTATACCTCTTATTTTTTCCAAATGTCGTTTCATAAGCTAAATGCCGAATTTAAATGTTTGAGCATATCATTCTTTGCTTTATATGCAAATTTTCAGTTGCCAACTTTTGAACTTTAAAATGAATAAATCTATGAGAGCCTTAAGGTTTTAGTCAGACCCTGTTGTGTATACATCAACAGATTGACGTTATATACACAAGCATTCCCTTTCAAGAGTGTTAGACGCTAAAAGGTTTGATTAGAAAGATATTCGTACTTTGCATTAATACGCGAGGGTTAGAGGCAGTGCTAATGTTACCTTCGTTTTCTCGGATACATGAAAGTCCTCTTCTTCGAACTAAAAGAATCGGCATTTGAGTTTAATTGCTTTCGATGGCATTGGCGAACAGTAGAAATGCGAATTCTTTACTTTCTAGCGTTTTCAGATACAGATGTTTAGCAATGAAACTGTTTTACCTGCACATCTCCGTTTCAACAGCATACAGCGGTTAAGTCAGCGAGCGTCAATTTGCCCCAACGTCTTTATAAGAAAGATATGCGCACAACTGTAATTCTTTGGTGCTATCGCCAGTGGCAAAATCAATGGGACATGGATACTAACAACAAGCTCCATTTTATTAAACCATAATTGGCCAACTGGTCTTCAAAACTAAGTAGACGCTATGATGTAATTTTATCCCGACTACGTATTGGCTACACTCGCCTGATACATAGATTTTTACTTTTTTCCAAGCCTCCCCCAATATGTGATTATTGTGGAGTTATGTTAACTGTTCGTCACTTTTTGATGGAATGCACCCGCTTTATTGACCTTCGGCGTAACTATTTTAAATCCAATTTTAACTTGGATTTTTTATTGGGTGAAACTCATCACCCAAACATTTTCTTATATATTAAAGATGCGGGAATTTTACATGCAGTTTAGTCTGGTTTTAATAACTTTCACCCCTTTTTTAACATTTGAGTAGTTTGAACACAAGCAATTACATTTTTTACAATGCAAAACTAATTTTACTTTTATCTTAATGGAGAAATTTTACTGTTTCGGCGCAGTATATTCTATATCAGGATCTTGCTCCAGAAATTCAAATCCAAATCCGTTTCATCAGTTACTCTAAAATTTAACGTTGGAGCTCCAAAAAGTAATTCGATGTATAAATATTTGACGAATAAGATAACTTGTTTATTTCTATGTATAATTTTTTAAAGTTAGATCAATTTTCCATGATAATGCACGCATTTTTTACCAATCTTAAAGACATTTACTAGTCAAAATTTAAGAAAATTAAATAACTATAAAATGACGCTCTGCATTGAATGGTGCCCGAGAGGAGGGAAATCTTTCTCCACTTATCTTAACCTTTTGAAATTCTTCCAATTATTGTACAATTAATGGCTGTATCAATTAAGGCTTGAAAGGAGTCGGAAGTAACTATTAATGTATTAGTTTAAGGAGAGCAGAGTTTTGAATAGTTAAAATTATACTAGATTTTTATAATGAATTGTATACAACTTTGGCGGTTTGCATCGGTTAAACTCTCAATGATGAATAAATTTAGAACTTGTGGATACTAGCCTTTACGGTCAAAATTAATAAATTTTTAGATATTCAGATTAAACTATTATTCAGATTAACTTCTATGAGGTTGTTTTCACGTAATGATAAAATATTTTATCAATACTAAAAATAAGTTTTCAATATATATTTTTTTACCGCATTTAACTTCTGTTAGTTAGAATATTACTCAAATTGAAAGCAATACTTTCGTAACCTTCTGTAGTCAATACGCTTGATGAAATACAATATTATGGGAGCTCATCAAAATGATAACGATTTATGAAAATACTAAGGTTTGCATTCTGTTGATTAAGAAATGGATTAGGACATGCATGAAGGCTGAAAATAGCAAACGTTGCAATAACCAAAATATGCTTACTGTTTTGGTTAATTTGAAATAAGGTTACTAATATAAATAACTAGTTGTGCTTCTATACAACTGCAGATAACATGGGGACTAAGAATTATTTTTTGCCGTTTCCAACATATGTACCAACATTTCCAATATACATTTTCGTAATATGTATTAGAAGGAATTTATAATTCTTGTATAATTTTATAACGCAAGATTTTATTTAAAGTATAAAACTAAAGTTCATCGAATTCTACTTGCGTGTTTATTCATTTTCTTTTTCAGGATTCCAGAAAGCCTCCGTTCGTCGAAGTATCGAAGCTGAGCTTCCTGTTCCGAATTTCAGCTAGAATGCCAGACCAGTGTTTTTTGTGGTAAAGGTAGTCTCAAATTATTCACAAAGGCAACTCCTTCCTGCATCTTGTCATATGAAATCAGAAACGAGGGACTAGATATCCTGCTTGATCATCATCATGGATTTCCTGTAGAGAATCCCCATTTAATGACGGCAAGAATTTCACTTATTCCTATGCTGTTCCGAAGGATGTTGAATGCCAAATTCCAGCTGAAGTTACAATCAAGGACTAAAGTGTAAAAAAAAAAAAAAATCCTTTTACCTGGCCTCCTTGCGTGCTGCATATCTCAATGATTTGACTGTAAATTATGGCGATCGAAGTTGGGATAAAACGGGGTACGTTTATTTTAAAAATCAATTGAATTTTCATGTTTTATACTTAGATTGTTACCCTTGAAAGATCTGAGGAATTTGTGTGGATTTAGAGAAGTCTTTCACTGCTCCTAATTTCATAAAAATGTCACGTTTCTTTATCACTAAACCTACATGTCATAATTCAACTTTTAAATGATCGCTTAGCCTTAGTGTTGCTTTACAACGAGACGTTAATATAACTAAACAAAAAAAAATTGAAATGATAACTACAGAACGATAAATTTTAAAAAGTAATGTTGTATCATAACAGTTTATTTATACAGGGGAACTTCAATGAATAGAAATCCGTCATAAATAAAAATGACCGCTAAACTATGCAAATTCAATTTTTAGTCCAGGCTTCAAACGAAACGGATGAAAGTGAGAGACCGTATACTTTGCAGGATAATCTTAAAATAAATGTTAGTTTAATGTCTTCAATTCGATGACAGTAGGAAATTGCCCAAATATAAAATGTCCCATCATAATTGGGATTTCTTAGTCTCGAACATTTTGCGATTATTGGCAAGGAATCATGAATGTCTATGGAAGCTCAATTGTTCGAAAATATCAAATGAATCCGAAATTATTTCATTTATGGCCTCCTTACCTCTGACCTTCTGGCTTGGTTCGAAGGTTTTCATGCACAAAAACAAATTTCTTCTTACCGAATTGATATTTCTTCTAATTTGTTTTTCAATTTTAATGACATAGGCTTCGCGAATTACAAAATTTATTAATTTTTTGTACCTAAATTGCATTAATCTCTAATTACTGTCAGTTGGATGCTGAAGCTAGAAACTTCACTTTACTGGTTTTCTTGGGGATGATGGGGAATTTAAAAGGGTTTAAAAGCGACCAGGAATAGCGGTTAACACGTCAAGTGGTATATTCTGGTCCCTGTTGACTTTCCATTTAGGCATCGTGGGACTGGCTGCCTAAATGGAAAGTGCCAGTCCCCAGGGTAACCGGTGCTTGCGTGTTAACAGGGTAGAAGCTATGATGGGGAAAAGTAATTGATGTTTCGTTATTTATGGATAAATGAGTTGGGAGTTTGGGATCAGAATTGTAAACATTGTTTTCATAGATGGATTGTATGGAATATATTATAGAGGCGGGATGTTTTGATGTAGGAAGGTTGTGATCCTGTGAAGTGTAGTTTGTACTTCTAGCATTGATACCGACAAAAAAGTGGGGCGTGTAAACTATATATTAATTTGAGACTGATTTCTTGACAAACATCAGATTTTGCATTGAGATTAAACAGCAATATATTAAAAGTATGTTATTGAAATAGCACGAATGATTATAAAATGTATCTCAATATAATTTTGTATTAGAATTTAGGGATAGAAACGGTTATTGTTTTGTTTTGGCGAGCTGAAATTGAATATCGATACTCTGAAGAAATTTGAGAATTAATAAAATATAAATTTGTTTATGTGCATATTTTTAATGTTTTCTATTTCAAGTTTTGTTAAATTTCACCAATTAATGCTTCTCATTTCGACGTCTTTCAGCTGAAATTAGAATTGTATATTTTCAAATTAATACACCAAACTTGCAACAGTTGATAGAAGTTATATATTTGCACCCGTTCTATGAGTTACACGGCTGATTTATGGATGAACTAGGTCATTTAACAAACCTATTCAATCTCTTGCGATTACTACTTTTTAAACAAGTAATCTTTGTAAGACTCAAAACTTCTAAAAATTATGTTAAAGTAGGAAACGGAATAAAATTCATTAAAAAAAGAATTCGCACCTTTAACATTAGTTTTATATTTGACAAAAGATTCTAGTAATATGTAAAATTTTACTTTTCAGTATTGCAAGCTTAATTTAAAAATTTTAAAATCGTCAGTTTCGTTTGAAGCTGTACAGTTTCTTTTGCTTTAGTTTAATTATCTTTATATGAATAAATTATTTTTAATTTGTGAATATTTAACTTTTTCTTGGTAAATATAGTTTATTTTGCAAATTTCTACTCTGCCGAAGATTTTCTATATAATATAGAATTTTGAGTTTGTATAGATACTTTAATTTAATATAATCCAATATTTAGCATAATTATTTCTCCAAGTTAAATTTTTTATACGTTTTAAATTATCGACATCGAAGTTTCCTAACATGTTTTGAAGATTTTACATCTATTGAAAATATTTGATTTAGATAAGCATTGTATTTTCGTTTTGTTCACCATTCCAGATGGTGTGTTATTGTCTATATAGTGTTCATCGTAATAATGCTTATAGCATTTAAAAATAAATTGTAAATTTAAGATTAATTTTTCAGAATTATTGAATATTTTTTGACCTTTCAAAGTAATGAAATGAATATATGTTCGGTGAATATTTTCTCGAATCCAAAAAATAGAATTTTATATACACTAGAAATCTACTTTGTACTTCCGTAACTCAAGAATTGCAAAAAGTAATTGTCTCTGATGGGAGGGGGATTACGACTATTACTGCTATTATTACGACCATTGTTCCTTCAGATTTCATTTCTGTATTTAGGATCATCTGTTTATTATTCATTTGATCCATGTATACCTGTGTTATTCCCTGCCATTAAAGATTTCTTCTCATAGATGAAGCTGGAATTCATCTAGAGTTTTGGATTTTATTTTCATGTCTGTATATTGTCGATATTAGTGTGAAATGTTTAAATTGAAGAAACTATTTGACCTAGAAAGGTACCTATTTGCTTTGTAACTGTAGAAGTTATCTGAATACTGTATATATATTTACATATTTAAGTTTTTGTACTTATCAATTATATCAAGGCTGGATGGTGTATAATTGGATATATAAAGCGAAAACCCAAAGAAATATTCTTAAAATGAAGTTAAATTAACTAAATATATTACGAATTAATAAATTTTAATGTTATGATGGAAGATAATTTAAAATATAAATTATTCGTGCATATTCATCTAATCGATGGACTAATGGGACTTCGCTGCAGTGGAGCCATATTTTAAATTCGTACATTATCCTACACGAATCGTCTGCAATTGATTTGGGGACTTAAAGTTGATTTTAAGGATTGAATCGAGTGTGGATTAGCACATAATAATGCAACATGTTAACTTTTGCGTCCATCAACTTATAAAATAACTACTAGAAACTTAACAGAATAATTTTCCAATTAAATTTACCCTCTAAATACAGACATAGGATAAGGTTTGCTTTTGAAAAAGCGATGAAACAAATGCATGAACTTTCCACATTTGCAAACATTTCGAAACATAAACGCTGTGAAGTCCGATTTTTAGATTTAATCCCAAAACTGAGTTTTTTTAAAAAATGTGTGGATCTAATTTAATAGTAAACATGATCTGTATCGATATCGTAATCACTCTCGTCTGCAGTTTCTAAACTAATATATCCAGGTTTTGTATTTGATATAAGGCATTAAAATCATAGTTTTATCAGTATTCAAACATAAAAAATCTGCTTCAGTTTTTATTATAAAATTAAGAATCCAAATATTATAGACTTGCGATTAAGTTCAGCTCGTAAGAAAATAAATTAATCTGATGCAATAGTTTCAATATTGCATAAGCGTATACAATTTCAAAATCCAATGAGATGGAGAAGTTAGTGTAAAATCGTATTTAAATCGTTACTAGCATGAAACAAAGTTAATAATCCCTCTAATAGATTTTAAAAGGGATTTTGAGCAATTAGGTCGGATAATTTTGACTAATGTAACCAGTCGGTAAATCTTACAATAATCATATCCTACTATTAACATAATCTACTAATTTCGTCTGTTTATCTGTGTAATAACCCGTGGTAAATAAACTATTGCGGATAAATGGCCCTTATTAAAAGCTTCATAAGTAGATTTTATATTCAAAATTTTCAAAATATAAGAAAATGTAAGGCTTAAATGGATATCAATGCGATTAATGGCTATACCATTTTGCGATCATTGAAACTTGAAAACAATCTTTCGTAATTTTGACACTCCTTCCAAAATACCAGAATAAATTTTAATGTTTTATCTCTGAAAAATATTTAATCAGATTTAGGTGAAAAGTGGTCTCTGGCTACGCAGGCAAGCCAATAGGCCTCTTTCTGTTTTTTTTAAAAAACCCAAATTAAAGCGCTTTGATCGTGATGCTTGGCCAACATCGCAGTCGAAACGCTTTATACAAAAATTCTCGTTTTTATACTTGTATTTAGAACCATCGCGAGCTCATTAATTTTAATAGAGAAAGGAATAATTAACTTCAGTAAAAACAAAGATCAATCCTGGTGAAACATGCGCTTGCTTTGAGATTTATCGACATGAATATTGTAATAAAAGTAAAGATCGCAAAGTTTTGTGCATACCGTAAACGTGGATCAATTGCAGAATTTATTTAAAGCTCTAATATTACGCTTACAATATTATCCCGAAATTTATTTTGAATCTTTAGGTAGATTAATGCCTTCAAATCATTTATAACTTCTTCTTTGTGTACCCTTTGGTTAAGTAATCGAAAAAATCTTCTGCCTCTATAGCTAAATGAAGCTAAATCTCCCTATCGTTTTTCTGAATATTACCGCCAGATTCATGTTATTAAAACATTCTATTGATTATAAATATCAGCAATCCTAGGAGAAAAATATTTTTAAATAAATTGGCAAATTTAAAATATAAATGATGTTTGAAACTTTAAATTTAAAACGAAAGTATTTTCTGAACTGTAACTTCTAATTTCTTTTCTGAACTCTTGGAAAAAAAACCTTCGTAATCCTTTTTTGGTAAATATAGCGCCTGAAGCTTTCAATCCCCTTAAAATTTCTTACCATACAGTTGATGCAGCTAGATCTTATCTAATCCTTGCACAGCAACATGAAACAGACTAACTCTAAACCAATCGAAAGACGGTAAGCATTTAAAAGAATACACATTTATCATACCTAACATTGGAGTAAAATCTGAATGGCAGTCCATCAGCTAATGTATCTGGTGTAGAATTTTTTTTTACCGTCAAAGATCATTACTTTAAATTTGTTGTGATGATAGTATTGTTATATAAAATGCAGATTTGTATAAAAAAATAACTAGAAAATCGTTTTAATTCGGGTTAAGCAACCGTCATTGTTTTATTTTCTGCTTAGATATTTCATTTTAAAGATTTTCTGTATACCTCATTTTCGATACTCGAAAGAAAATTTACGTCTCTAACAAACTAAAGGGCAATTTAAATCTAAAGCGTAATTTACTTGCATTCTATCAATTGGAAATGTCGAATACATTGACTATGCATTGTATTGTTAAACGTTTTTAATTTTTTAAGCTTAAAGTGCCATTCAATTTTATCTTAATGATCATAACAAAATAGGCATTAAATACGATTTACATGCGTGATGCTATTTCAGCTTGCTAATAAAGATCTCCAATTAACCGCGCCTGGAGGTTGATTTGTGATCTTTTAAATCTATCGGTGTAATGCATTTTTGATCTGGGTGTCTGATCAACATCCAGATCCAAATGTCTTACCGATTCAATGTAGCATTTTGACAGCGAAGAATAAACTTGAATAATATTCGTCAAATTTATTAATGAATGCATGGAAAGCGGGAGAAATTGCGATAAAATGTCGGGTTGACTGGCAGCTACATTCAAGTCGAACAATAGTTTAAATGTTTACCTTGTTAATTATCCGCTGCCAGTAATTTTGTATATTCTCGGTATAAATTTTATTAATCTTAAAAAACCAGAGGACTAAAAAATAAAGATGGCATAATCATACTGCTAATATTTTATTGTGGCTAAAATTATTCTGTAATTTTGTGACTAATTCAAAAGAATGAATCACATATCAGTAGCCACAGTTTTGTTATTTCGGGTACTTTTCACTTAATTGAAAATGAGTTACCACAATGAAATTTATCCACTAAAGCATCATATATACCTTAATATTCATTTTCAACACTAAATTTTGGATTACTCAATTTTATTTTTGTTTGAGGGGGGGGGGGTATGATTCGTACGTCTTCCAACTACTTTTTTACCTTCTTTCGAAGATCGCTAATCTTTCTTCCCAATTTACTTACTGACCAACTTAACTTACGTTATCTTTGACTTTGAGGTTAACGGGTTTTCAAAGTTTCATTCAACGAGCCGTCATCCATTGGGATAAAATCTATTCTTTTCATTTGTCTAAGTGAATTAGTGAATAAAAAATTGAATCCAAGCATTTAAGGCGACATCGTAATAGCAATATTTAGTGATATTCAAGTGACAACTAACTTTGCTAATGTCTTTAGTGCACTCGTGAATTTATATCTTTGAATCAATTGAAAATTAGGCTATAAATGAATAAATTTCCAACTTAAAAGGAGATAGCAAATTTCCATCAATTAGTTAAGGAATTAAGCTATAGAAAACTGGCATTTTAAAATCAACTTTAAGCTTTCATCACTTTTTATCCTTATAATTCTGTCATCTTTTCCAATTAGCTGTAACATTTAATTTTGGTTTCTAATATTAGAATGAAAATTAAATTCCAGATTCGGAATAAAAATATATCGAGCGTAGGTTTCAATTTTAAAAATTAAGAATGCATCGTCCAGCCTTCTTCGCTAGATTCGAATATTTTTGTTGTTTGAAGTGCATTTAAAGATTGTTATTTGTAAACATTAATAAATTGTGTAATTTAAATTGAAAATTTATTGTTTTTGTAGTTTATTGGAAACGCAAACTGTATTTTCTTGTATACATATGCAAAAATTATAGAATTAACTTTTGTTACAAAAATGTTGAATTGCGCTTTCTTTAAACTGCATTCAGTATTTTACCGTTATATAATGGAGAATGCTTTTAAATCATAAACAAAATTTGTCTGAGTATGCCTATGTCAGAATGAATGCTTAGTTTTGTATGTTTCTTTAGTTTATAAAAATTGGAGGTCTTAATGTTAAAGTAAAATTTGTGTAGAAAATACCAGGCCATAATTAGAAATAACTTATACGGCAATGAAATGCATATGTTTTTTAATTTCACTTTTATTAATCGTAAATTCTAGTTTCAAATAATTTGAATTGCATTCTAACCCGCCTTGATAAGGAAATATTTTTTAAGTATTAAATAAAATAGAATTTAGCATTTCAATTTTAAATAATATATTTTTTTTATTCTGTATAAAATCTTCGGAAATAACTTGCATGTTATATTTTACTATTGACTGCTTTCAATTTCTTTCCTCGTAAGAGATATGAATGGGATAACATGAGATTAATTATATTTTATTAATGCATTTTGAGTTTAACTTCTGCACTTAGACTGACGCGTCTTAAAATGCAGGTAAAGTTTGCTTAATGTATTAACTATTACAATAATAGTACTGGGGATTTGTGGGAAACTGTACAGGACAGCTGGAACAAATGGATAATTTTTTTATTTAAATACAATAAATCATAAATCTGCGATTTTGCTATTTTTATTTAAATGTGAAGAATAAAGCATTCATAAATATAAAGATTGTTAAATATTAGCATATGCTACGTTTGTAGAAAATTTTTTCTAGTTTAAATATTTACCTATAAATTGAAATTGATGTAGTATCAGTGGTATTATATGCATGCCTTGAAATTTACTTTTCTTTTACCTGTTTTTAACAGTTTTTTCTTACAATAACTTTATTAGGAAAATAATGTTAGTAATGCTTTCTAGTATAAGTGTTTCTACTATAGTTTTAACAATGTTCCGTGTTTTGGGCTCTACCTCGAAACTTTTTGTCAAATAGGCTAAATTGTAAACCAAATTTGGCTGTAATCTGAAGTTTTCTAATATTTTAATGCTAATGATATGTATATGATCGTACTTATGCAAACTATTTAATCTTAAAATGTGTGTAATTTTAAATTATCAAGTAGTCAATGTAGTAGATTTAATCTTTTTTATTTCAAGTTCATTTATGATATAATTTGTCAATAGTAATTATAGTTTAATATTAGTTTGTTGAAAACCCATTTCGAAACTTAACAGCTAGCAGTTGTATAAACATGTATAGAATGATTAGGTATTACGCATATAACGTTAAATTCCAGTCAGTTCAATACCATGTAAAAACCGACATATTGTAAACTTTGCGATTAGATATTTGTTAAATTTGTGCATTAAATATTTTATTCCAAGTTTCATTGCATTTTTAATTTTAAATTAGTAACCGTTTTTTATTGTAAGGAATGTGTTCTTGTCAATAAATGTATTAATCATAGTCTGAGTCTTTTGCTTAATCAAGAGATGTGGATCGAGTTTGAAAGAAATGTTTAATTTTTACCGGTTTAATATGCGAATTGCATGTATTGACACTTAAAACATACCAAAGCATTCTATACAGAAAGTTCATTTCTACAGAAACTGTTTTTGAGCTCTGAACATAAGGTCTGAATTCCAAATACTTGGTTTAGCGAGTGAAATTTGTGTAGGAAAATAATATTCGTAAACTATAAGTGAAATATAATAGCAGTCTCTTTCAGTTATTTTAAATGATAGCAAAGTGAAATTTTAATTTCATTTCTAATGTATATTAAAGCTTATATTTTAATAAGTGTTTCTTTTTAACTTCGCTGTTCAAAAAATTTAGTTCAAAGAAACTGAATTTTAATCAACCTTTCGTTTTTCTTTCATCTTCCCTGAAATGGAAACGGAAACAATTAAATTGTCATTTAATTTGAAAATATTTTCTATATACAGAACTTTATAAAACCTATCTTGAATTCAACATGGAGAAGCCATTTTTCTTATAAGAGTTCACAATGACAAGTAGGTAAAATTTCTTTGGAGCTCATTTACTCGATATTTTTCAAATTCCTATTGAAATGCTCAAAGTGTACAGACTAAGAAGAAAAAAGTTAATATAACTATTATATATATATTAATATAAACTAGCCACCTTTGACAACCAGCAGGTTCGCCATGAGTAATGCGTTCTAAAATTTTCAATTAAATCGCATATTCATTAGCATTGAAGTAATTCCTGGCATTGATTAGCCTGAAATTGATATTTCTCTTTAAGATGATGGACGGAAAGTTCTAAAAGAACACGTTTTCCTAATAATATTCTTAAATTTTATAAATCAGTCAGTTTCAATTATCGGTTATGCTTCCAAATTATTAAAAATGTTGTTTTCGGTCATGCCAAAATATTAAATGTTTTTTTTAAAAGGGGAAAAAGTTATTGAATTAATGATACAGATATTGCAAAAGATTATAGAAATATACAATTGAATCGGGATTTCAATGCATATCCTGTCTAAATTCAATCAGGTTTACCGTAAATAAAGATGATTTATGGAATAAATGATTTAGATATTGCAAACGATTAAAGAAACCTTTGCTTTGCATTTATTTTTTTAGAAAATATCACATTTTATACTTCTTTTATTTTATCCAGTCACGTGATAAAAGTTGCATTTCTTTAGATTTATTTTGTGATGATAGTTTTTTTTTAACTTCCGTCATTGTTTTATTTTATCTAGTCGCGTGCTAAAAAAAACATGGTTAAAATATTTCTTTAAAAATTCGTTAAAAATAGAAGCTTACGTTATAAATTAAAAAACACGGATACCGTTAGAAGGCTAATTTTTTAATCTTTAAATTGGTGTAAAAATAATTATGCGATTATATTTTAGGAAGTTATAGTGGAAAAACTTCGAAATTTGGCTTAAATTTTAATTAATTCAAATTCTAATAAAAAAAAATTCGAAAAAAGGGCTGCGAGGTGCACATTCCGGACTTCCAAGGTATACATGTACCAAATTTGGTAGCTGTAGGTCCAACGGTCTGGCCTGTAGAACGCCCACACACACACACACACACACACACACACACACACACACACACAC
>JAPMOQ010022274.1:2574547-2591105 GCA_026543055.1 Argiope trifasciata
GTGTAATTTGAACGAATGTTTTCAAGAAACCTCCAGTGACTGGATTAATGGATGTTCTGTTAGAGATATTTATGAAGGTGATGAAAAGAGTTAAAGTAATGAATGAAATTTCGTTACCTTATGAATCTGTTTCTTGACATTAAAATTCAGAAAGCAAGTATGAATTGAAATAAAAAGACTGTTAATAAATGCTTCCCAACTTGAAAATTTATGTAGATTCTTAATATACATGGTGTTTATAAATTTCAAATATAGATTTGGAGGAAGGGAATATTCGTTCAAATCCTCCAAATACGGATTTGGAGGATTTGAACGATTGTTTTAAAGACACCTCCAGCGACTGGATTAATGGATGTTTTATTAGAGATATTTATGTAGGTGGGGAAAAGAGTTAAAGTAATGAATGAAATTTCATTACCTTATGAATCTGTTTCTTGTAATTAAAATTTGGAAAGCAAGTATAAATTGAAATAAAAAGACTGTTAATGAATGCTTCCCAACTTGAAAATTTATGCAGATTCTTATATACAGGGTGCTTATATACTCAAAATACATATTTGTTGGAAATATACTGTGTGTCCATCATTAGGACATTTCCAGACAAAATGTGTGTTTACGGCGGTCGTTATAGAAACAGGATTCTGTAGGGAAGGACTATTTCGAATAGGAGGAATCGGACAAAAGTCCAGAGGTTATTATTTTTTCTTGATATCAATTCAAAGTGATTAAAATTCAAATTCAGAATATTTTTACACATAAATTTTACGAAGTTAATTATATTGTAGAGAGCTGGTACACACTGAATATAAATTACAAATCAAAGTATTTAAAAATTGATAGTAAGGTAATTGTTAGTTTTATGTTTTGAAAAATTGTATGCTTCAGAAACAATAATTAATTACAAATTTCGAAAAGTTTCAAACATATTTAACAACGGACATTTTACTTTATATTTAATTATAAATCACTTTTTACAAAAATTGTGAAATAATTACGATTTATACAAATATTAATTAATTATACTAATATAAACTTATAATAAATTACCTCACATTTGCTTCGCATACTTGATATCAATTACTTGTATAAATTTAAAACAATTTTTCTATTTCAGTGTTTTTAATTACTTTTTTTCTTGTGCAATTTCTAAGCCTACAAATAATTATTCAGTTTTCTCATTTGATTTGATTTGTTCTTTATAAAAATGTCAGGAGTATCAGATATTTTCCATACTCTTAATATTCAAAAGAATCTTAGCATTCAATTTTCAGTTTTTTTAGAAATATGTTTTCAAAAATTAAATGTAATAACAATAAATATCACCAATTGGCGCTGAACGTGTTAAAATAAGAAATTTGAATGAATTTCTACCCATGCAAACTGAGCTCACCCTACAGCAATCTGTTTCTTTAGCTACCGCTGTATACATAGATATTAAATTGGAAGTGTTCTAGTGATGGACACACAGTAGAAATACCAATAGGATTCATTGAAACATAGAAAGGTAGGTTCTCAAACGAATAAGTGATATCAAGATCAGGAGATTTTGTTATTGTAACTGGCTCTTGAGGGAGGCGATCATGAACCGATGCTCTAAAATCCAGTTGAAAGATATTTTTCTTTTCCGAAATAAAACCAATCCATGCAGGTTAAGTGTCAATTGCGCACAAATGCTGATGGGAGGAATTTGAAAGCTGTAAAATATTGTGCTATTTTTTGTGTGTTATAAGGGGCAATAATACTAGTCGTTTCAGTACCCTGAGACGACAACTTTTAGACAATTCCATCTCACTAGGGGTGGATGAAACGTGGAAGGATGTGCATATTTCCTTAATTTACTTCATTTTAAAATTTAATTAAAATTAGAATCATATTTTAACACTGTTAATTATAATTAGCATCTCTTCCTTTCATCTTTTCCCACACTCATACAGATCGTGGTGGCCTGGTGGTAAGGTTTCAGCTTCGGAACTGGAGGGTTTCAATTTCATTACCCGATTTCACCAAAGAACCGTTGTGTGAGCTTGTCTGGTTCAAGTTAAATCCATTGGGGGCAAACGCCCTCTCTCTGGAATAGTGTGATTTAGTATGGAGTGGGAAGGAGGGATGGCAGATCTGGCGTCATCCGACCGCGTATCAAACTTACGAGGCCAGTTCCAAATTATCTTTAGTATTACACTAAAAGGGAACGTCAATATAACTAAACTAAACTAAACTCCTCTCACCCCTTTTTTGTCGATTTAAAGCCATCCTAACACACGTGCAAAAACGCAGAAGGATTTAAAATCCGTTGACAAACAATACTGCTTTATGTATTTTGTACTTGTTTTCTCTTTTTGTCGCTATCATTTTATGAGGGCATTTGGTATCGTGTAATTATATGTGATTCTGCTTAATATTAATGTTTGATACTCCTCTTCGGCGATTATACTTGGAGTTCAGAAACATGTTGTTGGGATATATGGGTGTTGAAACTTTTCCCATGATATTTCCAGATGAGTAGATATTATTACAATGTATATCTAAAATAAGAAATACGGATGTAAAATTTTGAAGCTACAAGCATTTATAGGGAATATAAATGAACAATTAAAAACGAAAAAACTTTTATATTTGCATTATTATAAATATTAGTTCTTTGTACTCACTTCAGAATTCTATCAAATTTTGAGTAAAATATGTTCCAAAAAAGTCTGCCTGTAAGATAAATCGAATACAAATTAACACGATAACCTCAAAATGAAGAGTTAGTTAGTTGAGGTTTTTTTGGCGCAAGGGCCAGATTTGGCCATGCTGCGCCATCAAAATGAAGAGAGAAATAAATGTAAGATTATGCACACAAATTTAACATTATAGTCTAGACACCTATCAAATTTCGTGCCAATTGTGGTCTGTAATTAATTGTTTTCAAATTTCGGTGATATCAGCTTTTGATTAATTTTTTGCAAATTTCGGTAATATCAACTTTTGATTAATTTTTTGCAAATTTCGGTGATATCAGCTTTGAATTGGGAGTTTAAAACAACTATAAAAGAAAATGAAATAATAAGCCATTGCTGCTGCTTAATTTGATATTTTTTAGCAGCTGAATGTTTACTGAAGTATCAATTCCAAGAATAAAGAATGCGTTCGTCATCTATATCTTCTCTTCCAAACTTCTGTTTCATTGTTACAATGTCAGTTCCATTTGAGCTTCCCAAAGTGGGATGTCCCTCCCACGGAACAATAAACGAGGGGGACGGTCAGAACTGGAAGAATCAATAACACTGCTTTTATTGTACTGTCGTTCTATTTGATATTTTCAGAGGAAATTGATGTGGAGTTATTAACACATTTTATACACCCTTTTCCAGCAGAGATAGTATATATTTATTTCCTTGTACACGAAGAACAGAGAAAGTATAGTAATCTTTAAAAAAAAAAAAAACAGAAATCGAGATTTTTACAAGTCTCTGTGTTTCAGAACTTCCCTGAGTTTGTAAAATGTCTGTAATCCTAAAATGTCTGTTTTCGCTGTTAAATACAACTCAAAACACCTTTGAGCCAGACTTGAAAATTAATATATGGTATTTATACCAAATTTTACAGATTTCTGTGATATTTTGGGTAAAATCTGTTCCGAGGACGTCCTGCTCTTTGAATATAATTTAACACGATAATACAAAACGGAGACATCTCGATCAGTGGGGCGCAAACTATTTATATTTGTGGTCCCCAATTTTGTCACTACCCTTGGATAAGCAGTAGAATGTCTGCTTGGTCATCAGTGAGGTTACAATTAAATTCGTTCCTGTATTTTCTCTTACAGAGTGCTTTTAAAAGAAGGTCGTGACGTTATCACGTCTTTTTAAAATAACTTGCCAAACTTAAAAACCACCATAAAAACTTAAAGTTTGAACATAATAAAAATTATTTACTAAATCAGCACAAATTTTTGAAACAATTCTTTATTTATGCGTGTGAGTATGAGTTATACATTATGCATGTGAGTTATTTATGCATAATGTGGGCTTGAATCCCTCTCATAGCGATCGCGAATATCAGGTTCTTAAATTAGGGTTTATTCTCTTTTGTTTCTATTTCAGTTCTTTGAAATGAAAAATTGTGAATTTTCCATAAATTTGAATTTTTTTTGTGTTTATCGACCCCCAAGATTTTTCTCGCGACATTTTTGGAGGTCGTGACCCTCCAGGTTGCACGCAACTGATCTAGACGAATAAGATTCGGTATACAGATTTAACATTTATTATGTAGACATGCGTCTAAGTGTGAACCAAAAACAACACTGGACTTCCTTAGATATCGATCTGTAACTTTCAGAAACATGCAAATGCCATAACTCAAAAACACAATAACTCAAGTATATCAAAATTGATATGGGATTTCCCAACTACAAATGGAGTTTCTTGTCACATCCTTGTTTCAATCGGTTGAAAAGCTGAAAAAACCAAAGTACAAATTTTGGTTAAAGACCTGTTCACGGCATGCCGCTGAATAATCGCTATAACTCTCGTTAAAAGTGACACGATAGATTCAGGTAAAAATGTTAAATTCATACCAAAAGTTAACATGGATACTAGATTAAAACGGTGGAAGTGGTCTCCCCAAAACTTTCCCACATACATTCTAATGTTGATGATGATGTCGTGTTCTTGTTTAACCAGAAAAGGGGATGCAGTAGCTACTGAGGGCAAAGACTCCTGAGCGCCAAATGGCAGAAGCCTGACTTCTAGCTCAAATGAAAATGAAACACATGCATATTCGCTTGCACAACCCCATTTTACAAGGGGGTTGGCTCATTCACACATCTCACAGAAAGAGCACTAGGGAAGAGCAAACATGCCTGAATCAGGACTCGAACCCGAGACTCACAGATCACGGGGAAGACACGGTACTTCTAATCCAGCAGGCCGGTACATACTTTCTAATCAACTTGCCATGCCAAATAAGCCTTGCATGGCATTGGTGACCATGTTAACTTTTGGTAGGAATTTAACATTTTTACCGAATGTATTGTGTCACTTTTAACGAGAGTTATAGCGATTATTCAGCGGCATGCTGTGAACAGATCTCAAACCCAAATTTGTACTTACGTTTTTTCAGCTATTCAACCGATTGAAACAAGGATATGACTCGAAATTGCATTTGTAGTTGAGAAATACCAACCCAAATTTGCGCTTTAGTTTTTTTAGTATTATTTCTTTAGACGAAGGATAAGGGCAATATTTTCAATAAATATTTCAATTAATTATCATCTGTATATTTTAAATACCATTCTTTAATGTAACATTGGGAATGATTTTAATTTATGATTTGTATGGCATATATCTTTTCTTATAAAGACGCCCTTTCTTATTTCTGTTCAGTATAAACTTACATTTCTAATTCTTTGCTTTGTCCATAGAATCTAGATGTGTATGAAAACCGATAATATAATTGGCAATTATATGTATTGTACTTTCATAGAGCTTATTCTTGTTTAAAGAATTAATTTAAGTTTTGAAAATACAGATTATAAAACGATAATATAATTGGCCCTTATATCTATTATACTTTCATAGAGATAAGATTTCATATTTCCAATGTAAAAAATTCAATCTATTTAATGTGCTCGAAAATTTTTAATCGGTTTATTCTCTTTTAAAGAATTAAAGTTTTGAAAAAGGGAATAAATTCAGTACATTGTAAAAATAGGATGATTGAAGAAAGTACAAATTTATGCACGTAAAATTCTTCTAGTTTATAACTTTAAGTCCTGAAAATATTTTTTAAATACTCAGCCAGACAGATAGATGGATATCTTCGGAGCATGTTTTATATAGAATTTTATAGAACTCTGTAAATTAGCTGTAAAGATCATTTAAAAAATTTCAACCATCTAGCTTAAAGCGTTTATGAGTTATATTTGTTGCAAATAGACGATATTTTTCAAACTCAGGGTACAAAATGTAAAGATTCGTTAAAACCTATGAACAGCAGGGCAGTTGTTTTTTTTTTTAAATGTGTGTTTCTAATTCAGAGTTCCAAAAGTGATCTGTCAAAATCTGGATTTCGAATTTTTTGGCGATTACTCTACGCTTTTGATATACGAAAGTAAAATGACATTATACGCCAACAACTATAAGGCGTGCTGATGAGATTACGGCTAATTTACTTTTTAAAAAATCCCCGCTACATTTTTAAGAGATTGATATTTACCTAACGAGGTAACTGTAGAAAAGTGAAAAATGTAAATTAAGTTTCAAGAAATTAAATTTTACTTCAGCCGTTCTTTTTAGCAAACTAGGTTTCTTTAGAGAAAGTAGGCCAAGGTTGGCAATTATGAAATGGAGTTGCCGTTGCAAGCTGCGTGCAGATGAAATGTGAGGTTTTCCGCTAGATTATAAAACACAAGCTTGTAAGGATGCTTTGAAATCGGTGTTGTCGACAAACTAAGAAAGGAGACGTCATTCTCTGTCCAGATTAAAAAATGCTTCAAGAATCTTTTAAACTTAATTAAAAAGCAAAAGAAATTGCGTTTTTAGTATGCTTTGGAAGTTTCCCCAACGTTTGTTGGAGTAAGCAAATGGGAGAACAGGTAGTCAAAAAATTCTGCAATTTTAGAACTCGTTCTAAATAAATTAAATAGAGAACGTGGAATGGGATCAGGAAATGAGAGAATATTTTAGAATAAAGGTAATAAGGTTATTGAATTCAGCTGACAATTAATTATTATCATATTATTCATATTAACTTCATTATAAAATATTCCGTATTTCCTGATCCCTTTCCACATTTTCTATTTAATTAATTCAACACGAGTTCTAAAATTGCTGAATCGGCTAAAAGTCAACAAGTTCGTACATTCAGAGTGAAGAGATGAAATATTACAAAATAAACAATTTCTTCTAAAAGATCGCTCTGTTTCTTTTGTCTAAATAGGTGAGTATAGAGCGATCAATATTAAAATCTCATACTATGTAGGACGAGAATAATTAATTTCTCCTTACTTTATCTTCTTCCGCTTTTGAGCCATGCTGTAAGTGGACGTGCCTTGTCCGCGCTTCTTGTACATAAGCTTGACTCCAGGGTGAAAATAGAAAGAACTCAAAAATTCAAAGTGTCATCTCTTTCTTCCAAACTGCCTTCTGCTCCAGAAATTAGGCTTATATTATAATAATGATGATGAGAGCTGAAATTCGGTTTTCAAGTCTGAAAAAAACACCAATTTACTTCCGAACATTTTTTATTCTGCATGAAAGCTCATAATTTCTAGATTTACATCAATTACCTGTTAACTCAGTACATCGCATATTTGAGCGAAATCAATTAAACTCTACTTCATTAAACTATAATTCATAAGGGAAAACAAGAAAGAGTTCTCCTACTACAAAATTTGAGAAGATTCGCTCTTTTCCATTTACTTGTATGCGAAGTATAATATCACGAAAACTGAATTTCGCTCTGAAGTCCCCCCCTTTCCCCCCTTGAGAGTAAAATCGTGTTTTTTCGAAGAAAATATTTAGATATGCAGCACATACTGAATATATATGAACTGGTTATTGACGTTCATGTATATAAATTAAGGATAATTCAGAGTCGCCCGGAAATTAACTCTAAACTACCAATAACATTCGTAAAATGGTTATACACATCTTCAAAAATCACATGCAGATTGCAAGAAATCACCAAATGATGTCGATACTTCGTCACAATAAAGAGAGGGTGACAGAGGTATGCATAAGAAATATAAGTAAAAAAGTAAAATTGTTTGAAAACACTTTATAAGACTTACGGTCCAATAGCCGCAATAGTTATGACACAATGGACGCATTTGGAGGATTTTTTATGTGGTAGAATTATCGGACGCCTGGAATTTGAGCGTACGAGGAAATTGGAATCGCCCAGAGTGTGATCCCCAGGCTTTGGTCACAATTCTAAGATGCAAGGTAATATGAGTAGACGTTACAGCACAGGTCAATCCTGAGTTAGAACTGCCAATGATGATGATGATGTCGTGTACGTGTTTCCACGGAAAGGGGGTGCAGTAGCTTCTGAGGGTAAAGACCCCTGAGCACCCAGAGGGCAGAAGTCTGACTTCTAGCTCAAATGAAGGTGACACACTCATTCGCTTGCACAACCCCTTTTTACAGGAGGGCAAATTCACACGCCTCACAGACAGAACGCCGAGTAACAACTATGCCCGAACCGGGACTCGAACCCGGGACACCCAGATCGCGGGGAAGACACGCTACCCCTGTGCTAGGACGCCGGCAGAATTGCCAATAGAAAAAGGACAGATATTTGGCAGTTATTGCCAAGAGAAACTAATGGGACCAGCATCAGACCTGTCTAGTTGGCTTTCTTCAGATACTAGTACAGCATCAAGGCAGACCGTCTATAGACGCTTTGGACAGATTGGTATATATGCTCGTAGACCTGTCAGATGTGTTCCACTTAATTTCGACTCACTGTCGCCTGAAGTTAGCTTGGAGTAGAGAGCATAAATTGTAGACAGCGCAACGATGGACTTGTCTGATGTTTTCCAATTAGTCCAGGTTTAGCTTGCTGTCTGATTCTCGCCAAACTTTCATATGGAGCGTGCCAGGTACCCGTTACCACCAATAGAATGTCACTGAATGGCACCGTAACGGTGGTTCTCGTTTGGGGAGGAATTATTCTGCATTCCAGAACTAACTTTCATGTCCAATTTAGAACCATTAGAGACCAAATCTAACTGGACTTCATTGGGATGTATGTTTGTATCGGGGGGCCATGAGCTCAGAATTCGTGTTTATGGATGACAACGCCCATCCTCACCATGCAAACATCGTAAACGACTGTCTTCGATCAGAGGATATCACCCGTATGGAATGTCCAGCTCTCTCAATGGACGGGGATCAAATAAAACATGTGTGGGAAATGCTTGACTGATGAGTTGTAACCCGACAACCACTTCCAACATGTCTACTGGAACTTCGCAGCGCATTGTTTGATGGCTGGTGTGATATTTTTCAATATCAGAACGATAATTTGATACATACATGCCTAGGCATTGTATGGTCTGTATTGAATCGTCTAGGAGACATACTATGTGTTAACCATTATACCAACCATGTAATATTGATTTTTGTAAATAGTGCGTTTTTTTGTAATTTGCTCCAGAGAACTAAAAGTCGAAATTTTTATTAATGATTTCAAACATATAGCATCTATTTTGCTCTTTATCTTTTATTTAATAAATAAGATTTATAAATAAGTCAATTTTTTGGGGGTTCTGACTCTTTCTTTTCCTGAACTTACATTATCATTTATTTATGAATATGAGTGTAAATAAAAATAAATCATGAATGCGCTTAGTTTAACATATTATTCTAAATAATTTGCTATATTGCAGCGTTCACTTTGCAGTTTACCTATCATTACTTATACTTTTAAGCTAAACTTAGATTTATGATCCTAAAATCGAGTACGAGAGGCGCTATATGATATTTTCAGTGTGAGAAAATGTTTTTACGATTCCAGATGTGGAACAATAATCAGAAAGAAGAGATTAGCAATACATTTAATGACATCTCTGGTCAAAAAATGGAAAAAAAATATCTCAATAATAGATGCAAGCTCTAACCTAGAAATGCTTAGTTGTATCTGTAGGCATGAACTTTAAAAACTTCTTTGAATACAAAGGGTGCTCATAACTGAATAACCCCACTTTGCTGGATAGATTTATTTAAGTTATATTAACATCCCATCATCAAGCAATACTGGCTGTTTTGGAACGAATCTCGTTGTTTTGAGCAGCGGTCAGATGACGAAAAAGACACCTCAGCTGACACACTCCTCTCCGAATTTCAAAATACCTCTAGTGTTGCTTCAAAACGGGACATTAATATAACTAAACCTAAACACCTCTCGAAATTTCCGCATCGCACCAGGAGAAGGATGCTTGGCCCTGACCGGTGTAACAAGCATCAGACTAGCTTTCATGAAATTTTTTCGGTTGTATCCCTTTTTGAGTCTGAAGCCCCCTGGTTTCGAAGCTTGAGAACTTACTTCCTGACTCCTACTCCGCTTTTGGACAGGTGAGAAAATAAGCAAAGTATAGTTTTGCTTTCATTGGAAATCAAACAGAACTGCTGAAAATTAAAACATTTCCTTATAATCGCTGGATACAGACCATATCCATTTGTTTACATGTGTGTAAGACTACTGGATAGATGGAGTCTATTCAATGACGTGTGCACACGAACTTTGAATGCATAGCACATCCGTTTGGTGATCTGCGTCTACTTGTTCTAGCGACCGTCAACCTGACGCCACTCGATCGCCGATATCGCCATATCACAACATTTTTTATATATGCACTGAATATACATTGATGACAGTTGTCACAGCTTATTTTATTGTGAGTTAAAACAATTCGAATAACTGTGTATGTTTATTTTATTCCATAAAGCAAACTCACAGTATAGTTTCGAAGGGAACATATTTTACAATTCTGGGTTTGCTACCAAACAGCATGCTTGATCGTAACGTCGTCATTCATATTTTAAGTAGAGAGTACTTAACCTACAAAATGTTAAATTTAATGTTAACCAAATTACCTTAAAAAGCAAAATGAACACAGCTGGCCACATTCAGTGGCTCTATTACAGCGGAGCAAACTACGTAACGAAAAGATGCAACATGATTATAAATTAGCAAATTATCGCCAAGACCAGATGAATTATTAATTTGGCATTTATTAAAATATTTGTAAAGCACTGTTTCTTACCTCCAAACTGACTGTGCAAGGTAGAAGTACCACATATATGGGATTCATTTCTCTTATTGTTACAGATAAGAAGTTGGCGTCGTGGCATAAGGGCAGCGCGTCTTCCCCGTGATCTGAGCGTCTTGGATTCCAGTCCCAGTTCGGGGAAGGTTATTCTTCTGTTGGATGTGTGAATGTTTTTTCCTGTACAGAGAGGTTGTGCAGCCGAATGCGTGATGTGTGAGTTGCAAAATCATACTCTTGGTCCTAGTTGGCGCTACTAGAACAAGAGACACATCCTATCGGCTTAAATCTACTGTCTTCGTAACAACGGGTTTGTCCAATGGCAAGTGTTATAAGAAACTACATGGATAAGAGATTCGCAGCGCTTAGTCTAACGACCACTTGTGGCACCAACTATCGCCATACATTCAAAACTATAACATTTCAAAGCTTCATATCATCAGACATGCTGAAGAAAGTGTGAGATGAGTTTGTCTTATTGCTTCTAAATTTATTAGGTTTTTAGGAAGAGAAAACTTATCACTATTTCGAATTTAAAATTTATTTCAGCACTCATTTTTGATTTGTGTTTGAACAGAGAAGTTGCATATTAGTTAGGGTTTCTTTTAATACCTTTGCAATGCTGTGATATTTATTTATAAACTCCTTGAGTTTTAATTACTAGATCACCAGAATCCAAATAGAGAAATAGAACATTATAAGCCCATTATTCTTATGATACTAATGATCAGAGTGCTTCAATTAAATGGCACAATCAGAAAAGCAGTTTTCCATTTGAATAATTTCAATATTAATTAATTATCCAGTAAAGGATTATAACATTGCTCCAATTAAGATAATTTCGACTTTCCTCTAAGCTTTGATTTGAGATGTGATTATTTTTGTACAATCGGCTCTTAACTATTATCACAATACAAATCTATTTGATCATTTTAAAGCGGAGTAATTATGACCAATTAATAGATTTATAAATAAATATACCAAAGACAGAAAACAACTTTTAGAAAAAAATATCCTTCAAGGAATTATATATGAAGGCCAAAATAGCTCATAAATAACTCAACTCAGATCAGATATAATAGAAAATTGTCTCTGATCCGAAAATGTCAACAAGCCCATGAGCCGTAGGCTAACTTTTATCGATTCGTGCACTTAGTAAAAAGGCCGATTCCAATTTCCGTAAATTAAATCCGTAATTGCAGATATCGAATATCGAAAGAGAAGTGCGATAATGGGAAAGAGAAAATGGTGAAAGGCAGAGAATGCAGTCTGTGCGCAAATAAATGACGATTGAGCTGCCTTCATTAAAATAACATTGATAATTAGGATAATTAAATAAGGAGATATATTACACTCGATTTTTGTCATAACAGTTTAAGTTATTTATTGATAGAAGCAGAATTTCAAATGAGAAAATAATAGTGGTTGATATTTTGGAATAAATGGGTGTTTTTGCGATTACTTGTATTCGCCCGCGTTTCACACAATCCACCCATAAATGACGGATACCTTTCTTTAAAATTTTTAGTTATAATACAGCCTAAATGTGATTTTTTCTGGGGAAAAATATACATAAAATCTGTGTATACATTCATTAGTTTACATTGTAGAGTTTGCTATGAAAATTCGACCTCTAAGTTTGTATCCGGATATGTTACATATTATCAAACCAGCTGGAATAATCTCCTCAAAAGTTTCTAGTGCACTCTTTAATAAGCTTGTGATTCCAAAGAACACCTCATACATCATTAGCGTACAATAATTACGAAATACTAACTTTTGGCTTGAATTTAGCTTTTTATCTGAATCCATCGTGACATATTGGCGAGTTATTTGGCGATTAATCTCTGTCATGCTTTTAATAGTATTCGAAAACCGAATTTTTGTTTTAGATGCATTTTTCTCAACCAATTAAAAAAAACTGGCAATAAATATTGCTCAAAATTTCATAGAGGTCAACAAATTTGGCACAAAGACCACTTATCAGTTTTCAAATGTCTAGCTCAAAGGAGTTTTATACTATCTGCAACACAGACAGATATAGTCGAACGGAAAGGCATTTTCAAAAATGCGTTTTTCAAACTCGGGGTGATCTGAAACATGTCGATTTCTCAAAATTTCGAGTTATATATATATTTTTTAACTATTAATATACTTTCTCTATTATAAGTGTGAAAGAAAATAAATATATGCTGTGTCTGCTAGAAAAGGACGTAGAAAATTTATTAACGACTCCTCATCAATTTTCTGCAAATATTAAATAGAATGACAGTAAAATAGAGGTAAGAATTACTGATTCTACCATGTTTTGAGCATCCCCCTCGTTTCATGCTCCTTGGGAGGGATTGTCCCCTTTGGGAAGCTCGAATGGCACTGACATTGTAACAATGTAACAGAAATTTGGAGGAAAACAGATAAATAACAAATAAATTCTATCTCCTTGGAATTTATACCTCAGCAAACAATCAGCAGATATAAAATTTCCAATTGAGCAGCAGTAATGGCTTATTATTTCAAGTTATTTTACAGTTAAACTCCCAATTCGAAGCTCATGGCTCCGAAATTTCGTTGATTACAGACCATATTTGGCACAAAATTTGATAGATGTCTAGACTAAAGATGTTAAATCTGTGTGCATAATCTTATCTTTCTTTTTCTTTTCGACTTGTGGTTATCGTGTTAATTTATATTCGAACAATCATACAGACGAACATTCTTGGAACAGAGTTTACCCAAAATTTGATAGAATTTTGTGAAATTAGTACGAATAAACCTGTACGAAATTTCAACCCTCTAAATCAAATAGTTCTTGAGTTTTTGTTGTTGTTGTTCCAGACAGAAAGATGAATGGAAAATTTTCAAAAACGTGTTTTTTTTCGAATTCAAAATGGTTTGAACCATCAAAATTCTTCAAAATATCGTGTTCGAATTTTTTAACGAATACTCTACTTTCTCAAAGTTAAAGGAAAGTAAAAATGTTGGACATACTACTGATGAATTAAAGAGAGTGGATGTCAACGAAAACGAAAATTTTAATAGTTTAACCATTTATTTACCAAATTAGATGGCCATCGATTTTTAACTTCACCAGCAGGTGACCGAGCTCCGCTCGAAGAAAACAAGTATCGAAGCTAACTCAAAGATTTAAATTTTCAATTGTGATTTATCAAAACAATACATGCCATAAGAAAATTTGTGAAACCATTGGTGAAAAGATAACCGGTTAAAGTGCACCATTGTAAGCTATTCTAAACAAAGTTAGAGTTTGGAAAGGGAACTATTCTATACAAAGGTAAAGTAAAGGTAAAGATTGAAGTGTGTTGAAGTTCAATATTTTTGACAAATTTATTTAGAAAACCAAACATATATACATACATAAGAAACATATTATAAACCTATAACAGCATAAACATAAAACTTTATTAGTTCACCATATTGGCTGTAGATGGCAGCACGTTACCGCTTGAAAATTTAAGTAGCCATTATGGCGAACTAATAAAGTTTGAAAATATCCTAACTGTAACTCCGAACTGCTCGACCGTAGCGCTTCAAAACCGGCGCCAATCGATTCTTCGTGGCCATAAAACCACAGACCCCCAAGTTTACCGGAGTTTATTAATTCTGGTGCGATTTTCGACTTGATAACCCTTCCTCGTATTATAGTATTATATTTTTTAGCCATTAGTTTAGTTTTATTGCAGAAAAATCCAAGGGAACCCAAGAAAAAATTTAATTAACAGAAATATCTTAATTAAATTAATTAATAATTCAATATTTTTAATTCCTACATTTATTAGCTTATATTAACTTGTTATTTGGGTTACATTCACCATGTTCTTTAGAATACAATCAGCGAAAATAGTCATATAGTAAAGATATAAGCTATGTTTTAAATGGTACTTTTAAGTACTGCCAGTAAATATAGGGTAGAAACTCCAAGGCAAAATTCATTTGCGTTTGAAATTTTCTTTAAAATAAGGAAAACTGAGAGCTGAAAATAATAAATTTACAAATAAAAATAATGAATTATAATATTAAGAAATGTTTATATTACAGATAATTACTAACCTCTAGAAATATTTAGAGGGAAAACTACATACAAATTTTAAGCGCTTCTCCTTTTCTCATTAATTACTATATTAACTTAATATTTTCCTGAAAGAAGATATCACTAAGATTTTCCAGGTAAAGCAATTAATTTTCTTGAAGCTAAAAGAGCAAAAGTGGTTCTAGTTCTTTGATACGATGACAGCATTTTTAGATCACCAGGAGGAAAGCCAAATCTCCGCTCAAACTGACACTCTCAGAATCGATCGGGTTGACGCCGCTAATTGGACAACTGTGCCACGAAAAGGTATTACTGCTGAGAGTGTTGAAAAAATAAACCCTTGCCACCCACGTTTTGACAGATTTTTAAACCTCCGCTGCAGATAAGAGGATTTAGATTTTCTTCGAATATTAATAGCAACTACCGAGAAGGGTGTATTTGCCAACGTCATCTGCCAGTAGTGCCGTAGTAGTTTATTTGGAAATACTAATGAAAGATTTTGATACTGGAATAATGGATGTGTTCTCCAATGACAATTGTGAAGATCTTCAGACGATTTTAAGGTTTAAAGAGAATGTTGTTTCATGAGACTGAACTTCTATAATTAAAAATATAGACAGCATGAAAAAACATACTACTAATAAGTATTTATTTTTGGTGTGAATTACGTGTAATAATTGAATCATTAATATCGGATACTGATAAAGGTATTCATTAGGTGTAGTTAATTAATTAGGAAACAATCTAAGAATATCTAAGTCTTTGAGAGGTATCCAATGTTAATTTTGATGACTTTCAGACAATATTGAGGCTTTAAGTGAATGTTGTTTCTTGAGACTGAACTTTATAACAAAATATAGATAGCACGAAAAAGTACACTGCTAATAAATATTTATTTTTGATATGAATTGGGTGTAATAATGGAATATTTAATATCAAATGCTGATACAAATATTGATTGGGTGCAGTTAACTAATTAAGGAACAACCTAAGAATATCAGAGAAGGTATTCAATGCAATTTGTAATGGTATTCAAATAATTTTGAGGCTTTAAATGAATATTGTTTCGTGAGACTGAATTTTTATAATAGAATATAGACAGCAAGAAAAAATACACTACTAATAAACATTTATTTTCAATATGAATTGAGTGTGATAGTGGAATCTTAATATCAAATACTGATAAAAGTATTGATTGGGTGTAGTTAACTAATTAGGGAGCAACCTTAGAATGTTAAAGTGTTTGAAACTGGAGTAAGGATCGTTTTATTCAATAAGGTTATTGAAGATATTCAGATGATTTTGAGGCTTTAAGTAAATGCTATTTCGTGAGACTTGTAATAAAAAAGAGGCGGCATGAAAAATGAATAGTAATAAATATTTACGTTTGGTATTAATTAAGTGTAGTTAGCTAATTTTAGAATAAGACTTAAAAATGTCAAAAAATCCCCTCGCTCAGATATGTAGATAATTAGCACAAAACTTATTAAAATTAAATTAAATATAAAAAACACTTTGATTCCTTTATCTAATAATCGAAAATGTAAATAATTAATTGGTAAAACCAAGGAATGAAGCATGAGTATAACTTTTATTACTTATTATTGCTTGGCCGTAGCCGGCGTCCTGACCTAGGGGTGGCGCGTCTTCCCCGTGATCTGAACATCCCCGTTTCGAGATCTGTTTCAGGCATGCTTATTCCTTACTCTGTGTTTTATCTGTGAGATGTATAAAAGAGTTCCTTACCCTGTGTT
>JAPMOQ010022274.1:2591115-2612511 GCA_026543055.1 Argiope trifasciata
TATCTGTGAGATGTATAAAAGAGTTCCTTACCCTGTGTTTTATCTGTTAGATGAATAAAAGAGTCCCCCTGTAAAAAGGGGTTGTATAAGTGAATGTGTGAGTGTCGCCTTCATATGAGCTAGAAGTCAAACTTCTGCCCTCGGGTGCTCAGAGGCCTTTATCCTCAAACTCTACTGCACAAAATTTTGTTTAGATCGCTGACTTCGTTAACGGGCTTGTCTATGATAAGTACCATTAGTGATAATAACTTGTCAGTAACTGATTTGACAAACTAAATATTTTATTGATTAGGGTTCGTTGAATCGATTATTATAATTAGAAAGAATGTATGAGACCTATTTTTTTATCTTTAGAAATTCTGTCTCATATTACATTATAAATTTTTTAAAGGAAGGCTTCCATATGAAGCAAATACCACCCACGGTTACAATCCGAAGAAAAGAATCAGGAAGACAGAAAAAGTGTAGAAGGTCCAATAATACAATAATTTTATGCCCGTTTTATCCCATTTAGCATTTGTAGAGTATTAAAATGTAATTGTTGAATATTTGTATTAATATGATGCCGTTAAAAGATCCTTATTTTAATTAGTCATAATGGCTAATTTGTATAAGACACTTTATACATTTATTATCTATAAAGAGCTGCAGTCAGAGCACGAAAATTAATCTACGTATGTTTTTCTGTGCTAATTTTGCCCTTACATAAGAAAGATCGAACTTTACTTGTAAAGCTGTTTTAATCAAAACGGCAGCGATAGCTTTGCTGCACCAAGTGTATATCGTTGTTTAAAGGGATTTTCGAAAGGCTCCACGTTGAAGAATGATTTGAAAAAGATGAAATTCGAAGAGACTGGTGACTTGGATAAGCTACCAGAAAGAATGCCACCACATTCAGCCAATTTAAATCCCTCTGAATTCTGGTTGTGGAGATTCCTAAAAGATCACGTTTATGAGGGAAGACTTAGGACTTAACAAACAAGCGTTACATCCCATACTACTGAAATACCGTTGAATTCACTAAAATGCGCTTTCAACACATAATTAATGTCAACAGAGCACATGTTAAGTATATTCTGAAACAAAATAGATTTTAGTGATTTTGATAATTTTTTTTCTTCTTTAGGATCCCTCCAGGGTTGGACCTCGAAATGACGATAAGATGATTCCGGCATGGTGGCTGGATCTCGCCACCCTGGAGGTTACATAAACAGTTAGGAGGGGGAACTTGCTTCCATCAGGAAGGATTGTAACCATGGTCTTTCAAGGCTCTTAGGGCTCAACCACAGTTCTAGCTTATGTTAATGTTGTGGCGACACGGTCATTCAGTTTTCTTCATCTGTGTGTCTTGGGTCGTGTCAGTTATATGACATGTACTTTTTTAGGCATCACAATTCTCCCTCGTGGTCAAAATTTTAACTATTTTTTTAATTGCAGAAATCCTTTTTGTTTGATTCATATAACGTATAGACCAAGTTTAATCAAAATTCGAGAGGCAGATCGGCTTTTAGAGGAGTTTGAAAAGGATCACTTTAAATATAATCATCTTGCAGCTCAGATGATCAGAGGAGTTTAAATTACAGTTATGGAATATGAAAATAAAATTTTTAATTTTATTTTTTGTGAATGCTAATTTATATTAGGAGTATTTATCAAACTGCTGGAAGGACTCATTCTGAAATTTAAACATTTTTTCCTAACATAAATAAAGAGGGAAGCGAATGTTTGCTTTTCAATATTGAATTTCCTTCTCTTTTTAATATCAGCAACTCAAAGTGAAGGGGAAAAATAGAGACAAAGAAATTTTTCGGGAACAAAAAGGCAAAAAATCGCTTTCCACTTTTATAACTGGAAAAGAATCTAAGATTTGGTACTGTCACATACTTGGCTTGGCAGACACGGAAACAGGAAAAGAAGAAGCTATTCTTGAAAATGAAGGTTCGTTGTTAGCAGATGGAAGATCCTTTTTCAGTTCTGTTTTGTTGACATTTTAGTTGTTGTTGTTATATTACAAATAAAAATAGGAGTCATATTCACTGAAGTATATTGGATATCTGCACTACAGTGGAAGTAACTACTTAACTTGCAGTGTGTTACCTCGTTTTTAACATTACAAGACTTGATGGTGAAAAATACCACCCAAATATTTTTAAATTCCTAAGAGCTATTGCATTTTTTTATGTGTATTTAGCGGTTTTAAAAAATCAAGCTTGTGTTAAGCATTGTGAATTAAGTTCCTGTTTTTTAAGTCGTTTGATAAAAATGTTATGAATCATAGATTTATATTTCAAGATGCTAAAACAATTTTATTGACCAGTTTTATGCAGTTTTGATCTTATAACATCTGTGCTATTTTTTAACAAATGAATTTTTATGTAGGAAAAATATTTTTTATACTTTTCCTTTTGATTAGCACAGTTCAGCCAAATATGGCTCTTACGCCAATAAATTACATAAAATTCAAACTGAACTCAGTGTGTATGTGGCTTACATTTATGAGCTTCTTTTAATTGACATCGGTGGAATCATAGTCCAGCAGATACCTTTTAGAACAAAAGATATCTGCTGGACTCTGCTGAACTTCCCAATAAATTAATTTCGTAAACACTTGGTGAAAATTAAAGAAATTATGATAAAAAATCGATTAGTCGTGATTATACGTTATTTTAAGAAAACAAAGGGTCCGCTGTAGCCAGGTGGTAAAATCTCAGCTTTGGAACCAGAGGGTCAGGTTCGAAACAGAATTCCACCGAAAAATTTGCGTGTAACAACTCTAATGCAGCTAAAATACATCAGGGTCAAACATCTTTCCGCTTATGTCATGTGGATGTTTGGTGGGGGTGCTTCAGCTCAGGTGATGTCATTTTCATCTGATTGCTGCTTAAAATTACATTCGTCTCCAAATAACCCTAGTGTTGCTTTAAATCAGGAAATTATATAACTAAACTAAATTAGAGGGTGGAAAGCGTGCGTTGATGGTATACGACGTATTTTAATCATCAAAGAAATTCGAACTCTGTAATTTGAAGAATTTAACCGTTTTAGACCTGCTTGTTCAAAAAACGTGTTTCTGAAAAAAAATGATCATTTGTTTTTGACTAAGATCACTGAAAAACGCCTTGTGATAAATTTATGAAATTTCGCACATAGTCTTCAGATAAAACTAGTATAATTCTATCCAATTTGGAACAAAGTCGTTTCAGACAAAACTTGTGAGTCTAGTTTTCCAAATGAAATTCAACATTATAAATTCAATGAAAGTTAGATAGATAAAATTTGCTTCACAGATTAAATATCTATGATGTAGACATCTGTAAAATTTTGAGCGACGTACAACAATGGATTGATTGCCTGTAGGACGATGCAAACGCTATTTGCTTGATTATTATCAATTGATCCAAAGGTTAATAAACAGGGAAAGGAATAATAGACTTTGCTTGTATATGTTCATAGAAAATTATCGTTCATTATCGATATATAATTTTTTCTTACATTATTTTGATTAGTTTGATTTACATTATAGAAAAGACTTCTAAAATATTGGTACTGAACTTTACTAAGTCCGTAAATTCCTCGAGTTTGCTTGTTGTGGTCGTGTGGGGCGAAAACATTCTGCGGCTCTCAATAGCGATCTGCGACTTTTATTAAATTCGAACAAAGGAATATGCAAAAGACAAATATACATTCGTAACGAGACGAGCACACGTAATATACAGCAGCACACTATAACTGTAGTCCACAAGTAATAATAAATATCATAGCAAGTAAAACAGCTAAACAGAATTCAGCAGGAGGAGGGAATCTAAGTACCGTCACTCTACGGTCTCTCAAAACAATTGCAATTCCGCAATTTTCAGTTTTTCAAGCACGACTCTAGATTTTCGTTTGTTAGTTGACTTCTAAATTTACTTTTTGCTATATTCATGCAAGAGAACGTTTGCTCACACGAATATGTCAACCCGAAGCTTATCAGCATTCCATATGACAATTTCTTCACCTTACTGTAAGATTATGGAAGACTATTCCATGCTTGGAATTTTAAGGTCACAATCCGCAGAATTCCTTTTAGAGTTCTCCAGTTGTGTTGGATGATGTGCTTGCATATCTAGACCTCCATTTCTTCCATCTTGCTCTCAAGTTCTATGAACTTACCACTCAACAAGTCTTTGTTTTTCAAATTTAAAGGGTAGCTATTTTAATAAGACAGAAGTGAAATGTGATTGGCTGAATGATAAACATGGTCATGGAGTCTCATCTCTAAGCACAAAACAATAGTTTAAATTTATCTCATGGCTGCCATGTTAAATTTAGCGATTTATAATTAACGATTATGTTAATAGAAGAGGCTGAGAGATTAGGTACTTAAAAATATATATAATTATTTTTAAGGGTTTTGATAGTAAATTATTAATTTTTCGTATGAAATTGGAGAGCCGCATCCTTACATCAAAAAGCCGCAAGTTGCTGACCACTGTTCTAGAACAATCAGAAATATCTCGATTCCTATTGGCTCTATCACTAAAATTCTAGAAGATTCCAATATTATCTATTTTATCGTCAAGTCGCCAAATGTTAGCCTAAACCGGGATCATTGATCCGGCACCTGGTCAGCATCAAGTAGATCGAGTAGAGTGCAGCGGTCTTACCAGTGATAGAAATAACAATGCTAGGAAGCAACATTACAGATGTGTAATAATAATATGTTTATTTTGCAGAGTTGTCGTTGATCTATTTTCTTCGTCGAAATCATACTGAAATGAAACTTTTGGACTGTTTGATCGTAATTCTGTCAGTCATATCAGAGTTTTTAAGCAATTAATTTATTGCCGAGTTCAGCAGGTAGCTTGTATTTCGTGAGAAGTAAATAAATATAACTCATAAACACACAGCAAGTTAAGCGCGTTTCTTCCACTTTTGAAAAGATCTCTAGTATATTTCTGAGTCTGCAATTCACAATCTTTATCTTCACAAAAAAGATAACCAAAACAAAAAAAGTCTTTTGACTGCCGACAGCCAAATAGGTTTTTTTTAGAAATAGCTTATTTTTGTTCTTTTTATTAATCATTTTTTTCTGTTTTTTTTATTAATCCATGAGGCTATACAAGATTTCGGATTTTTTCCCAATTGTTAAGAGAGGGATGGTATGGATGCCTTTCTGTATGACGAAAATTTCTCTTCAATTTTTTTTTTTTACTTGCGTTGCTGATATTAAACAAAAAAAGTAAGAAATTCAAAACTGCAAAGCAAACTTTCGTTTCTTCCTTTTATTTTTGTAAGAAAACTTACACTTTTCTTAGAAAAAAAAAACAATTCAAATTTTTGTAATGAATCTTGCCTGAAGTTAGAAACATGAAAAATTTGTAAAAAATATGGTTATTAAGTTTTATTTTAATATGATTTTACAGAAAAAAAACCCAGAAGCATCTTAAGAAATGAATTTAAGCAAAAGAAAAATATATCCATAAAATAAATCAAATCCCTACCTGAACAATATTTTTTTTACTATTTTTCTAACTTTCAACTTTCGTTTTGATATCCAAACAGTTAATCCAGATTTTATAGAAGAATAGTTTAATGACTTTTAATGCTACTGATTCTTAGAATTGTGCCAATTTTCTAAAGTGTCCTTGAGAAATCGAACAAAATGACTCTAAAACATAACTTACACGGATCAGAAGCAAATAATGAGGTATATATGAGGTATAGGGAGTATTTATGTTTCAATTGCATATGAAGTGATGTTTCTACGCGAAAATGCTTTCACATTTCGTATTAAAACATCAATCATGCAAATTAAATTATGTAGAATAATTAACTACAAACAGAAAAAGGATAGTCTGTGGAATGTAAGAAATCAATTGAGTTGTTAAATTAAGCAATAAATATTTTTTTCTATATCCACAAATAAAGAATTGAAGGAGAAATAATTTAAAGAAATCGATTAAGCTATTAAATTAATCAATGAACTAATTTTACTATATTCAAAAACAAATTCTTGAACGTTGGAATAAGGTAAAGAAATTAACTAAGACACTTAATTAATCATTAAATTACTCTTAATGTATTCACAAATAGAGTTTCAAAGGAAAAAGAAATTAAAGAAATCAACTAGGCTAAGAAATAAATTATTAAGCTATTATTTCTGTATTCACAAATAGATCCTTGAAAGAAAAAGAATTAAAAAAAAATCCCCTAAGCTGACAAAACGGCCAATAAATGATTCTTACAATATTCACAAGCAGAGTCTTGTAAGAGAAAAGTTTAAAGAAATTAATTAAACTTTTGAATGAATCAAGAAATTATTCTTACAATAATCACAAATAGAGTCTTGAACGAGAAAAAAATAAAGAAATCAACTAAGCTACTAAATGAGTCAATAAACTCTTCTTACAGTATTCAGGAATAGAATCTTGATGAAGAAATAATGTAAAGAAATAAACTAAGCTGCTAACTTATTCGATAAATTATTCTTACTATATTTTCAAACAGATTCTTGAAAGAGAAAAGGGCTATCACTTATTTAATTTGGTATGGAATTGTGATTGACTTTAATACAAAGATAACTCTAACTTTCTTAAAATGTACAGTAATAAGGTAAGGAAACAACAATTAATAGACAAGGCCGGTAACCTATAACTTTTCTCTGAAGATATACATATACAGAAAGATTCACACATTAATATATTTTAACCTAAATTGTTTGCATTTTCTTTATACATATTTATATTTTTTGTCTGATCTTTATGAAATATGGCCCACTTGTTTATTGGAATACATTTCCCAGGTTATCTTGATTTGAGTAGAGATCATTATAGGAATTTATTTAAATTTTTCTACAACATGGCTATAGCAATAAGAGAAGTGTGACCCCAGTACAGGAAGCTTACATATATGAATGGCTTCTTGGTGTCGTTGATTGGCAAGATAGAAAAATGTTTGAAAGATTATGCACACAAAACTCCTTTCCTTTATTAACAAAAATTATAACAGTCAAAGTAAAAATGAAATCCAATTCGCAAATTTTAAGTTATCATATGAGAACAATGTTATTTTAAAATCATTATTTGTCTTAATGAATTTAATTCCTTAACGAGTTTAAAGTGGTATGAAACAATCATAGGGCTTCTCTTTCGGTCTCTAAGCCCCCTCTTTCTAAGTATATATATGCGATTTTCACATGATAAACTACTTACCAATAAATATTTAAACATATTAATCTATATAGAATTTTTATGAAAACAATATTTTTGTAAGCACAGACTGCTATTTTCTAATTTCTGAGATCATAAAACAGTTTCGCGATGGATTTATCTTAGAACTGGAGTCAAATCCTTCAATGTTTCTCTCTTAAGTGATGTTTTCTCTTGGGGGAAAGGAAAAATACTTTTTATCAAAACTGTTACTAAACATAAGTTAGGTTTTTAAAACTTAATATAAAAATTAAATTATTTAATTTCCTAAAATAAAAAATATTCAATGGAGATAACAGCTATGATGTCATAGTGCAACCTTTTAAAACGCATCTGTTGTTAAAGAAGCATACGCAATATTAAAACAATGCTAGTAAAAGCAGGTCAACCTTTTAAAAACGCATCTGCATTCAAAGAAGCTGACGTAATAATAATGCAATACTTGCAAAAGCAGGTAAAAAAATATAGGCGATTAAGAGATGTTGAGGAATATTGCCATTTATGCTTTATTCATTGCCTACGTGATTTTGAGCTTCAATTATTTGTTTCCTTCAATTATTCAAAAAATACTAACGAAAATAGAATCATATTCTCACATGATAAAAAAAGGCATTGCGCTTAGCTTAGGCTTTTTCCAAAGTAACAGAAGTAGCAGTCGGCGTTCTGGAAAAGGGGTAGCGTGTCTTTCCCGTTTTCTGGGCACCCTGGGTTCGGCATGGTTGTTATTCAGTGTTCTATCTGTGAATAGTGTGAATGTGCCCCCCTTTAAAAAGGTGTTGTGCAAGCGAATGTAGAGCTTGAAGTAGCTAAGTCGTTCTCTTGACCTTTGTTGATGCTTCTGAAAAAACAAGCTTATGCTTAAATCGCTGACGACATTCAGTCAGCGGTTTTGTGAAAGTGACGTGGGTAACAGTAACAACAGAAGTAGCAAAGGCGCATCCAATTAGGCCCCTCGATAAAAATTTGACAGACTTGGCAGATAAGGGTGCTCCGTAAGGTCCCTAAAATGAAACGCTGACGCAACAATTCAACAAAGAAACCTTATTTTCCTTGTCTAAAAAATAATTTGTAAAATTACAAATCCTATTTATTAAAATTTTTTAAGATAATATTAACATTTTATCAATTGTTATTGGTTCAGTTATTTCATTATATTCATTCTATTATTAGAATAGATATAAATAGCGAACATAATATTTATATTGTATTTATATCTTTTTTTGTTCTTTTTACTGGTACAAAGAAGACCTTTAGAGTCATAATAGGCAAAGAAAAGCAGATATCACAATTTTAATAATTTAATAGTATAAAAAAGTACCTTCAAAAGGAGCGTTCCCTAGTGCCATAAAATTCTTTTATCTGGTGCTGAACAGAAATTTCCATAAGGAATTTAAGTGATAGGAAGCAAATTTCTTTCCTGTTTTCCAAAATTCAGTAACAAACACATAAACAAATAATAAGTATATTTAAAATGCATGGACAGAATAAGGAATTCAAGAATAACAATGTTTCAGAATTTCCCTCCAATGCATGCTTTATTACAAAGCATATCGAAAAAAAAAGCAACAAGTATATACGCTATATTTTGATGCTAGAAAAACAGTTTACTTTGTAAGCTCACGAGATGATACTTTTATTTGTTCTAAGAGAAACGATTTACATAAAAACAAATATTCGTCCGGTCTCTAGAGAGAGACATGCATTTGAAAGATTAGAGACTAAATATTTTCTACGTCATTTCTTTCTACAAGATATTGATATATTTTTAAGAAAAGAAATAGGAAAATGAGAAAATAACCAAAAAGAATCGATTCGCATTCCCCCCCCCTCACTCCGTTATTGTTATAAAAAAATCACATATTTTCGAACTCATCTCAAAAGTGAAAACGATGGTAAAATACGGGGACATTAGAACATAGAAAGCTTGACAGCACTTTGTTAGAAATTGTCCAAGTACAGTATATTCGTAAATATTCAGCCTAATAGGGCGGAATAGCAGGCCGAATAAGTTGGGGATCAATAAAATAATTTTCACTAATTTGTACAACACACCGCTTTTCAATTTTCACTAATAGTATTACCACTGAGGGGTACTGGTTCAGAGGAGATTATTCTCTGATCCAGGTCTAAATTGCAATCTGTGGATAATTGAGTGATATGTATGAATGAAGTCCACTCCGTATGACGCGTAAGTAGCTAATTCTTGCTCTACTTGACCCTAGATGGCGCTACTAAAAAAACAAGAGACGCAAAAAATCGGATTGAATCACAGTGGCTCTTTAGTCAATGGCAAGTTCCTTTTTAAACCACAGAGTCTGATTAATAAATTATCGATATAATTATAGAGCGTAATTTCTCCTCCATAGTTATTACAACTTTTCGTTTATCACTCATTTTGAAATCCTCATTGTGGTGCATGTGAAAAATGCAAAAATCCTAGCCCAAAAACAATTTACGAATATTATTACGCAGTTACAATCATGAGTGACGGCAACATTTGAGGTTTGTTGCACTCTGCATAAACTATGAACAATGAACAGAAAGTTGCTCTTTTCCTGTCACAACTTGTATTTTGCACACTATACATGACATGATAGTAGCAGAGGCCTGGTCTCAATGTCTCGGTAATGTTTCCGACGCAATGTTTATTTCACCGCTTACCTTAGAATTTTTTTTTTGAAGAAAATTGCAGAAAATCATCACATATGTTTTTATTTGATTACTAAACGCAAGGAAACGAAACTATTCAAAATATGTAAGTTTTAAGGTGAATTTTTAATTTCTTACAGGTGAAAAAGCATTTAGTTTATTAATTTACTATCCCGAGTTATCTAGGGGGAATGAAAAAAAAGCTAAATATTAGTCTTTGTATGATAGATTTTGAAACAAAGGACAACTCAAAGTGAACTTGACATTCTGTATTCTGGTATCTGGTCTCTTTTCTAGCCGGTTTACTACTGAAATCTCTTTTACGGGAGGACAGAGTTCACTGTCTCTGTGGATTTTTTTTTCAGTAGCAGGAATCACTATCTGAAAAATGATTGCTTTCGCTATCTTGCATAATTACCATCATTTTACTTTCTTTCAACTCAACTATCCTTCTTCATACATTACTAATCCATAATCAGACTTATACTATTCAATAGAGAAAACACGTGACCAGTCCCACCAAAGAACCTCAAAACCAACAAAACTGGGTAACTGCCAATCAAAGCTGAGTATTATCGCTCTTTTCCTCCAGACCGAGTAAAACCTCGGGATTTTCTCGGGATAATAATTAACTGCAGAATATACTAAGCCGAGATAACTCTGGATAACCAAGCAAGTGGTTAATTTCAATGAAAAAATTAAGCAGGATAGTCGATAACTGGATACTCGGGAGTATAATGCACTGAAAATCAGGGCGCTAGGAAAGTAAAATGCGAATGACCAACTTGCTACCATGCAACCCTTCTTTTTGCGCGTCATTATTTCTGTGGAACAATTGCCAAGCTGTGTAAAGATTTTACCTTTTGCTTTGTTACTATATAATGAAAAATGTCGCCTGAAGACACAGTTACAAAATCGAGGGTTTTTTTCTTGGGCGTTTTTTTGTTTGTTTTTCTTAAAAAAGAAAAAGAAAAAAGAAAGTGAGTCAGAAAAGTTTGAGTCACTAATCTTTCCAATACATTTGTCTCTCTAAGAGATAAGATGTGTTTTCTTTTTTTGTAACTCCCTGCTTTAAGAATAATTTTACACGTTGTCCTTTGTGCTTGTAAAGCAAACTGCTATTCTGAGATTACAAGACATCGTATATATTTACTGCTTTAATTTTCGATAAGTATTATGAAAAAACCTTTATTGGCAGAAATTGTTGAAAGGAATTTTTCTTTATTCGAAATTTTATTTTTTCAGTCCATGCATTTTAAGCATATTTATATTCTGTTTATGTATTAGATACTGAATTTCAGAAAGCTGGAATCAGGGTTCATGGATGGTCTTATACAAAATAAATTATACTTATAAAAACGCTTGATATTTTTATTATTGAAATGATATTTTTGAAAAAAAAGGACTCAAAAATTAATATTGAGTATCAGAGAATCCTTATCGGAGAAAAATTTTATATAAAAATTATTTTTTCTTGTGCAAAGAATTCAAAAGTAAATAACAAATGCTGAAAAGATTACAACCTATACGGCATATCAGTTCTCCAGCCAGTAGATGACTACACTTGTTAAACGACTGTAATAAGCATGATATAGTATTTTTAGTAATATTGAAATAAAGATTAAAGAATTGCAAGCTCTATGCGATATTTATTCAAATAAAAGTTGTTAATATTTACAACATATAAGTTTATAAAGCATTTTTGTAATTTTTAAATATTTTCTGTTAATTCACTGTAATAATAATTTTACCTGTTAATTGTTATAATAACTTGATTTTGTGTAAAAACATGGTGGCGAGAAATTGATTCTGCTGTTGCTGTGGTAACCTGCAAAATATTGGAGTTAGCAATCTTTTTCAAAACAACAACTGCATGGAATTACGAAGTTGTATCTATAAATATGAATCTCAATATTAACTCCTTCTTCATAACAGTAACATCCTGAATAAACCCTATAAATCTTCACATTTTCTCCCTCTGCTAGAAATTTCTTAGCTCTGTCCAAATATCATGAAGTTCAGCTATGAATATGAGAGCACATAACTTAAAAAGACTAGATTCATTAAATTGATTATAATATCTCGGAAATGTAGTTTTAAACAATACAAATCGATTGCCTGATATTTGTCCACAAATATGTTTTATATCTTTGCTAGGATATGTCAGATTAAACGATTTCTTTTTTTAGCCCTTAACTAAATCATGATTAAATTGTTAAGCATTTTTAATAAGTAACCAACATTGCTTTGGTTTTTCTTATGGTAAAAACTAAAAAAAAAAAAAACTTTTGTGATACCATGAATGCAATTTCGATTCCATAAGTTAAGTTTCGAATAAAATATTATAAATATCAATTTCAAATTCAAAATTCAATTTTAAGTCTCAAGTATATTAAAATCCTGCTTTTTTATTGAAATGAAATAATTCATCTGAAATCGGATCGATAATGAATAAGTGAAATTCATTATCCTTCGTGACTAAAACTTGTATTTCCTAAAAATTATTGATTTTTTCTGATAATCTCAAAAATGGAACTATTTGTATATATGTAGTTCTATTTTCAATGTTACTTGAATCATCCTAAACATTCTGCTATTTATTACTGTATCTTCTTAAAATATAAATTTTGCTATCAAGTTCCTTGATGGTATAAGTTAAATATTAAAAAAATGAAAGTAAAAGATCTTTAATTCCTGTTCCAAACTTTTCAAAGTAAAAAAGAAAATTCCTTCAGCTGCGACAAGTTGTCTGTCTTGAAGTGTTTGTCAGAAAATTGTTCTTTAAACAACCCAAAACAAAAAGTTTGAACATCAGAAGTATTTGTATTCCGAAGTAAAAAGTAAATTACTTTTAGCTGTAAAAGAGAACTACCATTTTTCTTGAAGAAATATGCTTTTGATACTTATCCTTATTTTAAAGTTAGAAATGATTTGGAAAAAATAATCTATTATATTGTAAATATGAATAGATGGATACATTACAGATTTTTAATATTGATTACCTTCCTTGTTAGTCTTATAGTAAGAAAGTTGATTTTACAGATATTTCTATCGCATGTTGAATGGATGCCATATTACGCGAAAATTCTAATTGAAACTAAGATATGGTATTCCTCTTGATATTTCGATGGCCTGCCAGAGGAGCTTCAGGAACTGAGGGTTGTGTGTGAAAGTCATTTGAATGCATTTTTGTTCAAAAGTTCGATTATTAGATATATTTGTCTTCCAGATAAATATATCTATAAAGCTTAAATTACTTTTAGCTGTAAACGATAACGAACATTTCTGTTGAAAAAATATGCTTTAGATATTTTTCCTTACTCTAACATTAGAATTGATTTAGATGAAGGAAATTTTTTTTTGTTGTAAACATAAATAGATGATGATCTTACAGATCTCTAGAGCTGATGTGGCTTGTTGTTAAAGTCTAGGACTGTTTTGGCCAGGTGGTAAGGTCTTGGCTTCCGAGCCGATGGGTTTCAGGTTGGAGACTCGATTCCACCGAAGAACCGTCGTGTGAGGAGGTCTGTTGCACTTTAAATCTGTCAGGCCAAATGTCCTCCCTCTGGTGTGGTGTGGAGAGGAAGGTTCGTGTTCAGGTGTCATCCTCGTCATCTGACCGTGGTTCAAAATTACAAGGTCCGTCAAATAGCCCTGGTGTTGCTTTACAATTGGTGTTAATATAACTAAATTAAACTAAACTACAGATCTTTAATATTGATTCCCTGCGCTGTTAGTCTTATAGTAGGAAAGTGGATTTTACAGATATTTCTATCACATTTTGAATGCATGCCATATTACTGCTTTTAGACCTTGGCTACTATTTGTTGACTTGACGATATATTAGAATACTAATAAATTTACATTCTCAAATGCCAAGCTTTTACGTGGAAATTCTAGTAGGAACTAAGATATGGGATCCTTTCAGATTTTTTGATGCTCTACCAGGGTATCCATAAAAATTGAGACTTGATGAATGAAAATCAGTTGAATGATTTTTTTTCTCTTAATGGTTGATTTCCGGTGAATTCTTTGTAGTGTTGCAGTTTTTTTTAATTACTACATGCTGCTTGTATGTATATTGCTCATTTCCAGAACCGCAGTCTCTGTGAAACTTTCGCTCCTCTTTCACACATGGGCTTCTTGTTTCCAGGGGAATAAGCTGCTAATACCAGTTATTGAAGAGGGAATTATCCCAGGGGAAGTGCATCGCATTTGAGGGTGATATGCTTCCGGTATGATGGTTGAATCTCGCCATCCTGGTGGATACAAAAATCTATGAAATCTGGCACCTCCCATTGATGACGGTACGTACTTCCCTACGGTGACAACTGTACTGTGCCCGGTGATGACTCTTAGGATTCAACTACAGTTCCTGTCATTGTTGCTATAAGGGCGATCCGGTCATTCAGTATTTTTCCATGTGCCTTCGGGTGGGTCGGAGAGTCAGTAGTATAGCCTACCTGTTATGGAGTTCGTTAGTTATTTAACCATGCTCCATATTAAATTTCTTACATATTTCGTAAAATCAGTATGATATATATTGTTTCAAAATTTAGTACAAAATTGATGGTAACAGTCTTATGTCCTTGTATCATCACTAAATTCAACAGTTTCCTGTTTCAAGCAATGATTACACTGGCCTGCATGGGTCATGTTTTTTAATTTTCGATTATTGATTCCTGTGTATTTTTTCACGCTGAATATGAATATGACATTAGTTTTTTATCCCATCATATCGGTATTTTTTTCAAAACGAAATTTTCGGAATTTGTAATATTTGGAAAAGCATCGACAATATGAAATATATCAACAGATTTAAAACGTTTTTTTTAATTTTAAAATGTATTTAATTTAATTAAATTTATGTATTATACTTTACAATATCATAGCCAAGCATATTAAGAGTCCGTTGGGGAGGGGGGAGGGCAAACAGTTAATGAAAACTACCACAGAATTAGCCTAAATGTAACAAATTAACTTTGGTACACGAAATTTCATATTGATACACTTAATTTTATATACTTAAGTTTAAATTTAATTTTAACCAGTCTTAATGATGATGTATGTAAAAAAGTCACCTTTCATAAGTGCTATTGTCTCTTTTGACCAGTCATGCTATGTTGGCGGCTTTTCCATTCATGTTCCCTTGTAGGTTCATTGCGGTGCAGCATCCATCAATAGTCTGCTATCATTGAAGTATTCCATCTTCCTTGATAACTATTTTCCATTTTTTGGATATCCTGAGGGAATCTATCCCCCATCTTTTCCCTAGCAGCACCCAAATTCTCAGGATAGTAATCCAAATGTGAATTTAGAAAATGAACTTTCAAACTCATGGAATAGCCTAAATTTTGACACTTCAGCAGCATGGTTTCAACCATCTATTTGAAATTCGGATCTTTTTTGTTGCCCAGAAAGTTCATTGCTACATCTTTAAAAACAAACCAGACTTTTTCTTCAACAACTTCTATTTCCTTCTCAAAATTACCATCTTCGAAACTTTTTCTAATATCTGGACCCGTAAAGATGCCCTCTTTTAGTTTTGCTGTTGATAAGGCTGGAAATTTGTTGCAGATGTATTTGAAACAATTGATTTCTTTTGATAAAGCTTTTTAGGCTAACTTTGTGCAGTTTTCATTAATTTTTTGCTCCCCCTCGCAACGGACTCTTGATGTGCTTGGCTATGATATTGTAAAGTATAAGCCACAAATTTAATTCAATTAAATACATTTTATAATAAAAAAACGTTTCAAAACTGTCAATATATTTCATATTTATGATGTTTTGCAACCTATTACAAATTTCGAAAATTTCGTTTTGCAGAAACTCTAGACGTGATGGAAAAAAACTAATGTTATATTCAGATTCATCGTGAAAAAATACATTGGAATCAATAATCAAAAGTTAAAAAACTTGATATGACCCTAAAAAGGAAGGCCTGTGTTATCAATCTATGAAAAATAAAAGGCGTTAAGGAGGTACAAAGACTTTGTTAAGAGAATACAGAAAATTTAAAAAAATATTTTTTTATGAAATACCAAAATAAAATATACACATTATGTATGTAATAACGGGCATACATAATGTACATATTATGCATGTAATTTTAAATTACTTTTTTAGTTAATTGAGTAAATATAATTTTAGTTAATTTGATTTCCTTTTTTAAATCGCTGCCTAAAAACAGCCTTAAATAATGAAATGCATCGCATATGTATATCACAGCTCTTTCTATTTGCTCATGTGCAATTTGAAGTTTTAGCGCATGCACGGATAAGTGTAAGGCACATATATTGTTTTCTATACGCATGAACGAATCATAGTAGTAGAAGAAAAATAACTAAAATCCAAAATATAAAACACATTTTTTATTATTTTGACACGACATTAATACTAAAATCTTTCTCAATAAATGTCCTACAAAATGATACAAATATCTCTAATATCAGTTAAGTATTTTTAGAGTTTTTCTATTTCAAACATGAAACCGCTTTCAGGAGACTTCATTTTACATTGTGCTTCATTAGATATACAAAATAAAATATGCATGTTATGTAAATAATAATATGCATTTTCTCCTCTATAAATATGTAAATAGAGAATATATCCATTTAAAAATGTATATAGGTATAAAAAAATCAATGAATTACTCATTTAGTTAATTGAGTTATTATGTTTTAAGTTAAATAGTTGTATTTGACAATTTAGTTTTCTTTTCTTTTTTTATTAAATATGCTATACTATATGTAAAAATTGCAACATAATTTCGATAGCACTAAGATATTATTCAATAGCTTAGATGCTCGCCCACTTAATTTGTTTTTTAAATAAAAAATATAGCATTTATTATTAGCTTTATTCCTGTTTATTACTTTAGAAAAATTATTATGCTATCCGAGCATATTCAAATTAGGCAATTGAAGGTTTTTGCTGGAAGAAGAAGGTAGCTCCAATAATTAAAGTTTGCAGAAAACCGGCGGTGGAACCAAAAGCTACCGCTATATTGTAACAAACTAGTGAGCCAAGAAGCTATATCGCTTAAGTTAACGCAAGAACTAACCATAGGAGCTATATCTTTCGAGCAACAAAAAAAAAGTGACATTATAGCGCATGTAACTCCTGATTCCAGTAGCTGGAGCTACACCCTTTTTACAGCAAACCCTTCATTTGAATAAAAGGACAGAACTGAATATGGATTAAGGTAGATGATAACGAATTAAGATTGATGCTATTAAAGTTGATAATGAATGTTTGCCTGAAAAAAACCCCCTAAAATATCAAAAACTTTCAACATAAGTAGTTTTTCCAAGTTAATAAACGTTTTTTGGATTTTTTAAAAACTTAATGTATAGTATCAGATTAGATTTCGCTTTGAGAATCTATTCGTCTTTGTTGAGGTCCGTATCCTTAATAATGCGACACTTAATATCGTATGTACGTATCGAACCTGATACGTATATTTAATCTATATATTTTAATTTCAGAATATACTCTGAAGTGACAAAAGTCATGGTATAAAATATGCAAATATACAGATGGCAGTAGTATCGCAGCGAAAAAGTATAAAGGCGCAGTTCATTTTCCAGAGCTTTCATTTGTGTTCAAGTTATTCATGTGAACAGGTTTTTCGTGATTTATGGTGGCACGACGAGAATTAACAGACTTTGAACGTGGAATGTTAGTTGGAGCTAGACGCATGGGTCATTCCATTGCGGATATCGTTAGTGAATTCAACATTCTGAGATCCACAGTATCAAGAGTGTGCCGAGAGTATGAAATTTCAGGCATCACATCCCATCATGGACAGCGCAGTGGGCGACCACCTGCACTTAACGACCGAGACCGCCGACATCTGTGTAGAATGGTCAGTGTTAATAGACATGCAACACTTCGTCAAATAACTGCAGGAATCAATGTGGGACGTACGAGGGACGTGTCCGATAGGACTGTACGGCGAAATTTGTCTTCCTCGGGCTTTGACAGCAGAAGACCGACTCGAGTGCCTTTACTGACAGCACGACATCGCCTGCAGCGACTCTCCTGGGCTCGCGAGCATGTCGACTTGTCCCTAGACCAGTGGAAAACCGTGGCGTGGTCAGATGAGTCAGGATTTCAGTTGTTATGAGCTGATGGTAGAGTTCAAGTGTGGCGCAGACCCCACGAAGCCATGGACCCAAACTGTCAGCAAGGCACTGTTCAAGCTGGTGGTGGCTGCATAATGGTGTGGGCTGTTTTTACATGGCATGGACTCGGTCCTCTGGTGCAACTGAACCGATCATTGACTGGAAATGGTTATGTTCAGCTGCTTGCAGATCACTTTCAGCCATTCATGGACTTCACGTACCCACACAACGATGGGATTTTTATGGATGACAATGCGCCATGTCACCGGGCCAGAACTGTTCGCGATTGGATTGAAGAACATTCCGGACAATTCCAGCGCATGATCTGGCCACCTAGATCGCCCGATATGAATCCCATCGAGCATTTATGGCACATCATCGAAAGGTCCGTTCATGCCCAAACTCCTGCACCATCCACACTTTCACAATTATGGACGCCTATACAGACAGCATGGCTCAATATTCCTGCAGAGGACTTCCAACGACCTGTGGGATCCATGACACGTCGAGTTGTTGCACTTCGCCGGGCAAAAGGAGGACCGACATGATATTACCAGTCATCCCATGACTTTTGTCACTTCAGTGTATGTTTTTATTAAATAAAGTCTACTTATAATTTTAATAAACATAATGTTTTTAGTTTCAATTTTTATTCTGTAAAGGAGAATATCACGAATTCACGAACAGAAGAACCCTCGATTGAATTTCACGATAATTCTATTATTTTCAGTAGCCATGAAAAAAACTCCCTGACGTTCAGTGAAATAATTTTAGTATTCTATTGATTGATCTCAATTGAAAGCGTCACTTTTCTAAATGTTGGTAATTGTGAAATATGAGTAAGATGAAAACATAATATTCTCGCATGATAAAAGTGAATCTGGGATAGTCGATTTTTTTAAAACTTACAGTCATAAAGTTAACTACCAGTTCCACGGTTCACATTTCACCAGTTTAATTTATTATTTATTAGTATTTCTTTAATATTATATTAGAATTGTTACGAGATACTAAAGGTGTTCAACTCTTCGATGACAACACAAAGTTATTGTCACAAATATGAGTTTATTAATAGTTTTTTATATTCTTATTTATATTTGCTTTTAAAAATTAAATCATGGAAACTGAAACCGACTTACCAATCCCAAATCATTTAAACACTTTACCAAAATATCATTTAAACATTTTACATCCTTGAAAAACACATTCATTAGTAAAATTGCCAAGTTAGCAGGGTTGCTACTGACAGTTATCGGATTTAGAAACACTCTCTTGACAGCTGCTATTAATATCCAATGAAAATCTAAATCCTCCCATGATGCAGCGTTGGTTTGAAGATGTCTGCGGGGATAATTTATTTTCTCAACACTTTCAATGTTGGTAGCTTTTTTTGTTGAACAGTTGTCCAATTAGTGGTGTCAGTCTCATCAATTTTATGATGTCATTTTCAACGGAGATTTGGCATTTTTCCTGGTTGTAAGAAAGGGCTCTGATGGCTTCAAAGAACTAAGTCACTTTCGGTCTTTTGGGCCAATTGAAATTGATTTCCTTGAAAGAATTTGGCGATACCGTCTTTTAACAGGTCATCGTGCCATAGTATAAAATAGAAGTCTCCTGAAGGCGCGTGTATGTTTGAAGAAGAAAAACTCCAGAAATATTTAAATGATATTGGAGATATTTTTACCATTTTGTAGTGCATTTGTTGAGGAAGAATTTAGTGTATTGAAGTTGAATTAAATTGAAAAAAGAAGTTTTACAACTGAGATTTTAATTATTTTCTTTTCCTGATTAGCGCATGCTAACAGAAGTTTCCGTGCTTTGCATCGCGCATGTGCAAAAAACTTAAGCTGCGCAAGCGCAAATAGCAAGAATAGTGGAATGCATATGATACATATTTTTTATTTATTTATTTATGACTAGACGCCTTTGGCGACCAGCTGGTTCGCCAAAAGTAATGGGGTCTAAGATTTTCAATTAAATACTAATGTACCTTGCTCTTTTTATAATTTCTCTGCCAGATATACTTAAACTTCGAAAGTCACGTAACACTGATTTACTAAATTAATGATATAGATGTTGCAAACGATCATATAACCCTTTGTCTTGTATTTCTTTTTTAGAAAACCTAACATTTAATATTTATTTAATTTCATCCAATTACGTGGTGAATGTTACATTTTTTTTTCGATTTAATTTGCAGTCATAGTTAATTTATTTTTTAATTTGAACTTCTATCAGTATGATTTCAACAGTTTAATAAAAGCTATTTTTTCCCTTTGCTCGTTCATTGTTTATTTTAAAAAATGTCACATATTATATTTCTTTTATTTTATCTAGTCAAGTGCTAAAAGTTGCATTTCTTTAGATTTAATTTGTAATGATAGTTGTTTTTTTTTAGTTTGAACTTCCGTCAGTAGGAAGGCAACACGCTGATAAAACCTAATTTTTCCCCCTTGACGTGCTCGTGCAGATTAAATTTTATTGTTTTGTCCGAAATATATTGTTGTAAAACATGGTTAAAATATTTATTTAAAAATTCGCTAAAAATAGAAGCTTAAATTACACATTAAGACACTGATACTATAAGAAAGCTAATTTTTTTATCTTTAAATTGATGTAAAAATCATGTTTGTGCGATAATATTTTCAGAAGTTATAGCGGAAAAACGTCGAAATTTCGCTTAAATTTTAATTAATTAAAATTCTAATTAAAAATTCGAAAAAAGGGCTCCTAGGTGCACATTTCGAACCTCCAAGGTATACATGTACCAAATTTGGTAGCTGTAGGTCCGACGGGCTGGCCTGTAGAGCGCCAACACACACACACACATTGAGCTTTATTATAAGTATAGATGATTGATTTTAAAGGGTGATTCAAAACTCATTATGCCCCAAAAAAGTCAGCCAATATAATTTACAAAAAATATTATGAGCAGTTTGCTTTTTTTTCATGTAAGATTGTAGAGAGTTGCGAAATAAGTGTGAAACAGTGGGTACTATGACTTATTTGTATTTTTTTAAAAGAATTTCCAACAACTTTTCTATTGTACTTTTTTGTCTATGAATATACACTATTTTTACTTATTTAACAGTCTAAATATTTCTGAAACGTGTGCTATAAAAAATTCTTTTGTCTTTGTTCTTGATGATCTCTAAATATATTTTAATACTAGCCGCTTTTGGTGACCAGCTGGTTCGCCATGAGTAATGCGTTCTAAAATTTTCAATTAAGTCACATATTCATTAGCCCTAAAGCCTGAAATTAAAAATGTTTTTTTCCGTGATGCTGCCAAAATATTAAATATGTTTTTTTAAAGAAAGCGAAAAAGAAAAAAAAATATTGAATTAATGATACAGATATTGTAAACGATTATAGAAATATGCAATTAAATCGGGATTTCAATGCATATCATGTCTAAATTCAATCAGGTT
>JAPMOQ010022274.1:2640634-2651862 GCA_026543055.1 Argiope trifasciata
CCTCACATCAGAATGAACAAAGAGTAAACAATATTGGAATTAATTAATGATAAGTGATTTTTTGAGCCCCCAATTCTGCAAAGGTATGAACAGTAAATAAATAATATAGTGATATGTTTTTGCCCTATCTAGCTATGGATTGAACAGTATTTTTCAGCTTTTCTAAGCACGTTCTATCTATTAGTCGTTTTATAAGTGGCCGAGTGTAATCCTGGTATTAAGGGGGGGGGGACGTAACTTTGCATGCTACCTAGAAAACAATAATTTGCTTTTATAAATTTCCATCCCTCATTTATTAAATGAAAATTAAATTACCGGAAAGAGGATCAAAATATTGCTAGGAAAATTTCATGAAATTAGTTTTTCAATGTTCATTTTCACACGTTACTCAATTTCTGTACGAAGCAGAAACACATAATTAGAAAATATAAACACAATAGAGGTTTCCATATTAAATGGAAAACGTTTTATTTGCGAAGTAAAAAAAAGGAAGTTGTAAAAATAAGATGCGTTTGCTGCAGATGATTAATTAATAGCAAAACATGAAGTACAAAAAATACTCCATGTAAACATTTGGACTTAATTAAATTCCATTCTTAATATCCTTGCTGGATTTCTTCATTACTTGCATATTAAAATTGACAGAACAACAAAATTATGTTTTTTGTTGGAACTACTGATACAGAATTTTGAAAACTGGTTTTGATATGAAGTGTTTGATTCAATTCAAATTAGGTCGACAAAAAAGTGTTTACTTTATTTGTGAAATGAAATAATTCGTTAAGATTATATATAGGTATTAAAAGAAAAAAATAATAATTAAAAAAATGTTACAAGTAATAAAAAAGGTTAAATGAATTAATTAATGAAGTTAGTAACAATTAATAAAACAAAGAAATAAAAAATGAATTGATTTACATTTTGATATCCATGAAATGGTATTAAGAGATAGGGCAAGGACGGTGAACAAATGGCACAATATTTTGGTACCCTACTGATCAAAACGATTTGCATTTTAGTTCAAAATACGAAAGTATGAAGTATTACAAACGTACGTGAGTGATCGACAGCAGTGCACATATTCCCACTCCCTACCATTAATGTGATAGGGAATATAAGAATGGTTTAACATTAAAGTACTAAGCTTTGTACTAAATTATTAAGAGTGGTTTAACACTAAAGTGCTAAGAATGGTACTAAATTATTAAGAGTGGTTTAACACTAAAGTGCTAAGCTTTGTACGAAATTATTAAGAGTGGCTTAACACTAAAGCGCTAAGTGTTGTACTAAATTAATAAGAGTGGTTGAACACTAAAATGCTAAGAGTTGTACTAAATTACTAACAGTAGTTTAAAATCTCTCGGTAATGTAATAGCGTTAGTCACAAAAAAAGTCTACCTCAAATCGGCGCAGGCTTTTGATTAGCGAAAGTTTAATGCGTTGCTGGATGAAGTAAATTCGGTATATAATGGCTTAATTTTATAATAATGTTCACTGGTTGAGCTACCTTAATGCACTACAAAGATTTGTAGACTACTTTAAGAAATCAAACTGTTTTAGCAAAATGATAGGTAAATACCCAAAATTCTTGGCACTTGTTTTTTACAAACATATGCTAACATTTAAATGAACTGAACATAAAGCATCAAAGATCATGTAAAATAATTATCGTTACAATGTATCTCATCAACTTTTTTGACGCTAAATTGCATATTTTTGGGAACGATAATACTACAAGAAACTACTGACCTACCGTCACTAGGAAAAACCTAGTAAGCCTTAAAGTGATGGTCAGTCGGCTTCTATTACATTTTAGAGGTGAAGGAAAGGACTCTATTTTCTTTGGCGCCGAAAGAACCGGATATCTGCATTATCAAATTATCATTATCAATGAATTTCTAGTCTAATGAACAGCGTTTAGTAGCCAAATGTTGTGGTATGTTTTAATGTCTACTTCCCTCCTTACTTAGATTCGTCTGCTTACGGCAACCATGTTCAGGGTTTCTCTCGTGATGGAAAGTCAATACATATATTTCCATAATTTGAAAGAATAAAATATATTAAAGATTTAGATGAACAGAAGAAACCAGATAAAAAAAAACTTATTGAAGAATTTATCCCAATTAATGATTCTTCAGTTAATGAATTTTCAGTGACAGATTTTTCAATTCAAAGAATTATCGGAAATACTCTTTATTATGCAGCTGGATGAGAATTCAATTGATAAACTGAACCTATCCCAATTTCATTAATTGGAAATTGAAGAGATCTCGTAATTCTGATGCATGATCAGATGGTGAGGACGACATCTGAATTGGCAACCCCTCTCTAAATTCACGCATTACAGCAGCGGGAGAATATTTCACCCAAAAGATTTAACATGCATCACACGGCGACTTTTCAGTGAAATTAGACCTCGAACCTGAAATCCTCCAGATCGGAGTTCGAAACTTCTACTCAGGGTTTGTGCGCCCAGAATTATGATCAAATTCGCAATACTTAAACAAGTAACCCTTTGCCAATATGTTCCTTGTCAATTTCAAGCATCAAGCGAAAGATTTCCAACATAGGATTTCATTTATGTTGGGAAACAAGGCAAATAAAGACAGAGAACATATTATAGTAAAGACAGCAACTCTCCGTTTTGATCCATGGATATTATGATGAGAAAGACAACTGAGCTGACAGCTCCTTTCCAAACATCCGCCCGGCACCAGTGGTAAGAGATTTGGCAATAACGGATTTCTCGTGTATCAGACCGACTTACAATACAATCTTAGGTCGAATCTTTGACAACCTTAAATCCTCTACCTCTGAGGCCATGACCCTACCACAGGGCGGCAACCTTGACCCGAAAAGGATTGGATTCGAAATAAGTAGGCAAGCTACCCTCTTCCAATATGTTACTATAATTTTTCAACTGCCAACGTAAAATTTAATTTACGTTGGAAAACAAGATAAATAAATATAGAAAACGCATTAAATTCAAGCCAGCAATTCAAGATATTACTACATTGATCAGTCTATTAATTACTTCATTGACTACCACAATTCAAACCGCCTCATTCTTCGTTCGCCATAACGCTTGGCGCTATCAAAACGCGTTCGTTAGCCTTAACACTTAGCCCTACCAAAAGTCTTCAGATTCACTTGACACAGCAACCAAAGTCGGCAGACTCACGTGATGCCACAATTCCCTCACTCTTGCCTTTAAGCTTGGAGCCTCTCCGTGGACTCACTGGTGGTAGAATGTTGTAGTGGTATCTTAACAATCCAGTAACAGCCACTAAACTTTAGTGATCACTTTTGTCTAGCAGGTATGTTACACGTACAGCAAATTGTAACGTCACAAATTCGATCCTCGACGGAATTCAGTCTCCATATTGGCACAATTCCAGCTAACATTATCAGCCACAAAGGTATCAATAAAATAATATTTTGTTGAATTTGTTTGCGATAGAATTTAATCCAAAAACTCTGTAAAATAATTAAAATATTTATGAACCAATATCACTGTCGTGAGCCCTGGCGAATAAATCTGGATAAATATATTTGGAGAATCTCTAATTCCAAAGTAGCTCAATTTTTAATCACTCTATCTATGACTCCAAAACGCACAAAAGTTTTAGATTTATATCTTGAGTGGCTTCAATCTTCAACTTACCCGGTCGTTAACATGAATAAATACCCAAGATCTCAAAGTGGAAATTAAAACTTAAGCTCCTGGTTTAATTTCCGGTTTTATTCAAAACAATGTTCGACCGGAAAATAACACAAACCACCAACTACAATTTAGTTTTGATTGTTATCGATAGATGGCACGCTTGACTGTGTTCGTACAGGTGAATCGAACAAACTTCTGCAATTACTGAGAAATATTCAGACGATAAGAGGATTTAATTTATGGAAAGAACTTGTACTTGTATCTGTGCCAAATTCTTATTTTCTTTTCCAAGAAAATGCATTTTTTTTTTCTTTTTATCAAGTAAATGTCAAATGTTTTTTCTCTTCCACTTCAAAACTAATCTTAGTACCAAATACTTAGAAAGATGAAAAAACGTTAAGAATTAATAATGAAGTTATAGATTTAAATCGTAATTAAAAATTGTCTATGCAAAGAATAAAATGAGCTCATCTGAAAGTGTCAGTATGTTTGAAAGAGAAAATATTAGAAAATGCGTAATTGATATTGGAGATATTTGTACCATTTTTTCGGGCATATATTGGGGAATTTTTTTGTACATTGTAGTCATATTAAAATAAAAAAAGAAGTTAAAATTGCAATTTAAATTTTTTCCTGTTACCAAAGACAAAACATTACTTGAATTGATTTAAGCGAAATTGATTTGTCAATGAAAATAACACATTTTTACCTTTTTTACGGTCTAAATAATTCTGAATTTGTACTATAAAAACTGTTTTGTAGTTATTTTTGATGATTTCTAAATATGTTTTTATGTTTGTTCGATATCATGTGACATGTCCATGTCATATTGAATGGAGGCTAGATTTAAGTCTAAAGTTAATTTTTTTTCTTGGATGCTATGACGCAAGCAACGGTGTAGGGAATTACAGTTTCCAAAACTATATAATCTAGCATTTAATAATACTAAAATTGTTTGTAGGTGTTAAAATAATTGTATTATATTTATAGTATTTTCACATTTCTGCACTTTTAATATTGCCACAAACATTCCATTATTGGTAGATTAATGTAGTTAGTAGTTTACTTTTACTGGAATAAGACGGATACTGTAGTTAAGGAATTGTTTGCTAGCATTTATTGAAAATTAATAAAATAAATTCAAGTAAAAATTAACTTAAAATAGAAGTGTTGTAAAATTTTTTAATGCAAATTTATATGAAGTCATAAAAGTACTACCCAACAATTAGTTATTTTAAAACAAATTCTTTATTTTAAACTAGCCAATCCTCAGGGAGAGGGCACCTCGTAATTGAAGATGAGATGCTTCCTGCATGGTGTTTGGATCTCGAAAACCCAGTGGGTACAATATAGATGGGATAACTTTCTCCTCCCATCAATGATGAGACGTACTTCCTACAGGGAGGGTTGTACCATGACCGATGGTGGCTCTTAAGATTGAATCACTTTTATCATTAGTGTTACTGTTCGGTTGTCCGATCATTCAGTATTATTTATTCATGTGCCTTCGAACCGCTCAGAGAGTCACTGATATGACTTCATCTCAAAATCTTACAAGCTGGTGGACCATTTTTGAACAGCTGGAAAATTTATGTGTGTCATTAAGTATTTATTTCTAAGTTCCTACAGGCTGGACGGGTGGTATATTTTAATATGGCTTATATTGGCTAATATGGATTAATATGGCTTATTTTAATCTAGCCGTCTTCGGCGACAGTTTGTAAGCTCATAATATTGAATCTTTTGGTTGTTAAATTATTAATACTAATGGCAATTATTTTAAACACCATTTCACTTTACAATCTGATACGACTAAAACGCAAGAATTCGATTAAATATGTTTTCTGAAAATAACAAAATGTAATATTAAATAAAAGAGAAATCTGTAAATCCTACAACGAATTAAATGATGGGTTAAAATACGTCTTTGAATGTTATGACGGAGAGTTGGAATCCTATAAAAATATTGTTACAGATGGTATATCAAATTGACTAAAAAATATTATTCTTGTTAATTGAAAATTGTGAGGAAATGAAATGAATATTATTAAAAAGGTAATATTTTAAAATAATATTAAGAACCTTTTTATACGATAATTGTTAAAAAAAAATATGAGAATCAATTTCCGCTCTCAAGTGTCATTTCAAGTCAATTATAATCATGGCATTTTTTTTTTGCAACTTTAAAAGCCTTTTGTAAGCTGTTATATACGCAGGATTGCTAACTTCAAGAGAGTTTTGGTGTTTGGCAACACATTGATGTGCTTGGCGTGATGAGCTACATTAATATTCATTAATTCTTACTTTCACACCAAAAAGAGGAGGCCAAATCCCGCCAAAGATAAGTAAGGCTCCAGTTTTTTCCTTAATAGATACGATATTAGGCTTAACGGAATTTCTACCAGTTATTTCAATCGATTTCATATATATTCCTTGTGTTTGATGTATTTAAAATCAAATGTTGTTGATTAATCGATTTTTAGGCTTCATTCTGAAGTACTTTTAAATCAAAAGAAAACAGAATAAAGGAAATAAAAAATTTCTAACCTGTAATGCGTTACCCCAATTGGAGCAGGAAAGTCAGGCATGTCTGTTACGCCAACTAGCGTTGAAAGTTCGAGCATGGTTTTTGACAGCTACTTTGTTGTTTAAATTAAAAGTTTAAAAATTATATATATAATACTGTTGTAGCTACCTAAATCTCTATCAATAAATAAAATGGATTTGACCGAACTTGATTTGCTAAATTAAAAACAAAACAATTTCTAATTTAAAACAAAAATATTAGGTATAAAAATAAATAAATTAATAATATAAATAAATTGCTTTTACGTTAGTTGTGTATTTTTGTTATCAAATTTTATTCATGTAACACATTTTTTGGGTATGCTTATACTGTTAAATGTATTGATTTTAGGGAAGGTTGAATATATATATATTCCAAAACGCTTTTTATAAAACATCAAAGTCTCGAAAAAACTTTTGTTTTAAACACTAAAAAATCATCTCTATACAATTTATTGCATTTATATGAAATTAATTTTTAATATGTAATTAATATATTATCATCTTTATAATGCAAATACTGCCTTCCAACATTTATATATAGAAATTGCTTTGTCTCTTCATTAGAAAAACAATTTTACTAAAAATACAAACAATGCATCTTAGATATCTGTTTACAAATTTGTAACTTTTTAAGTAACATCTATAATTTCCCTTTTAAATTCTTTTAATCCATTTTTAGAAATAGGAAATTGCACGAAGAGGTTTTGAGATTAAAAGCGGATTATAAACAACAACTCTAGTAGTTTGAAACTATGTTCCTACTCGGTTTAAGTGTAACAAGTTTTATCTGCTCGCTACATTCTTCCGAAATGTTCTAATACTACAGCTAAATCCTCTTAGGGTAATTTATTCGACTTAGCTGACTTATTAGGAAAGTCCTCTTTTCTAACTTATTATCGTTCGCTAAATAAAACAACTGCCATCATTCCTCTTTATATTCAGTTATTATTATTTTTCTTTTTGGTTATTACTTCCAAAAATTGTTGGCAACAAAGATTCTTGTAAAGATTTGTTGCTGCATATATTACCATATTTAAAATAATTATTAAGAGTTAATTTTATTGTTTGAAAATTGTTTATATCAACTACGTTAGAACAATTGACTTTAAAACTATTATCTTCTCTATACATTTTTTTATATATTAGAAGAAAAATGCCAATTTTAACTAAATGTATTTATAAGATGTCTTCCATTTTTATATTTAATAAGATTAATGTAGAAAATAATATCTGAACACTTACGAGTTTTTTTTTCTTTTTGTAGAATTTAACTTGACTTGGTTTATGTCAGTAAACATGGAATTATTATACTTCTGTTGAGCTAGAACTTTGAAACCTTATATGTTTATACATATTAGGTGATAAAATATAGCAATATTTATAGTGTTTAATTTTTTTTCAAATAAACTATTCATCATAAGTAAAATTTGATTCTATAAAAGGTATACCATTTGATAACATGTTAACACAATCCCCTAAATTAATATTTATTACATTGAATTATAAATTACACATCAAAATGAGAAAAATGAATTAAATAATAGCATTTATACTTCTTGACATTTTTATAAACATGTACTCAAAAAATTAAGTTTATTAAAATTATTCTTATTTTGTTTGTTATGTAAATCAGAGAATTTCCTACTGAAATTCCGAATTTTTTAAACTTTAAAATACAGAAATCTATGAAAAATTTAATGTTTAAGTGGTATTCAAATAAAAATGTACGAAACATAATAAATGACCTTAATTAAATTTTACACAATAGGCCTGAGCATAACGATTCCATCGATTAAAGAGCCGAAGGATTCCTCATTCCCAGAATTCATGTGGTCGTGACGAGACCCAGTCCTTCACATCGTCCTTGAGTTCCCCGTCCGAGTTGAAGCCATTCCCTTTCAGATGTTTTTTCAGAGCCATTAACACCGATGTGTATTATGATAAACTCTGAAGGTCCATCAAGGTCAAAAGATCGGGGCTATTCACGGAGAGTGTGATTCTGCTCCATGATAACGGGTTTCCACAAGTATCCAGGATCTCACAAGGGGAACTGGCCAAGTTCAAGAGTGAGCAACTCGATCATCTACCCTACAGCCCAGAAATATCACCCTGCGATTTTCATGTGTTTGGTCGCTTGGAGAAGCATCTGAAAGGAAATCGATTCAACTCGGATAGTGAACACAAGGACGCTGTGCAAGATTAGGCCTTGTAATGGCCACGGGAATTCTGGGAACAAGGAATCCTTCTGTTTGTTAATCAATGGAATCGTTGTGTTCAAGTCTATGGTGAATAAAGTATTTATTTGTAAGTTCCATGCCTTTTGCTTTAAATACTCTTGTAGAATATCCACTCCATTTTTAAATTAAACTTGCTTTATGACTGAATTACTGAATATAATAATTTAAAATAATGCAAATGAATATTATACTAATAATAATTAAAGTATAGTTTTTTCATTTCCTCAATTAAACTATTCTTTAATACATTTCACACAATTAAATGCAATGTACTTGACACACGTGGTCAAGACATTTAATGAAAAATCTTTTAATTATTTCACTTTTATGCCATTTTTCACCAAAGCGGAGAAAATCTAACACATTATTACGAAGGAATCATCTTTTTGTTGAAAATTTTGGATCGAAATTTGATGTATGTGTACAATTTTCTGATTAAAATTGCAAGGCAAATTTTTTAGGCTTCCAAATAATCTGTTCGCTATAATTAGGCAATGTGACATACATAAAAGTATTTCTGCAGAATTCTGTGAGTCTAAAAATTCTCTAATTTTGGAACTCCTGATTTTAAACTAGGGTCAAATATTTAAAACATTAAGCTCAAAAATTTTGAAAAAAAAAAAAAAAAAAATAAAATCTTACGAAATTAGAGAGTTGAATGCAAGGTATTTAGCCCTAATTCTTAATCTTTTCTGAGAGAAATTTAAAAAAAAAATGTTTCATATTTTTTTCTAAACAGCATCAAAATATGCAAAAACTGTTACATAATTCTCGAATTGCAATAACACACATCAAAATATATAAAACAAATTTTATTAGAATGGAACTCGTTTATTCTTATTGTTGATACAGGGAATTGTTTTTACTACCGTCAAACGTCAATGATAAAATAAACAAAACTGGACCAAAAAATTATAAAAAATAACAAAAAAAATTAAAATTAAATTTTTTTGTTTGATTTTAGAAACAAGAGTTTGATTTTAGATTGCATTGTCAACATTGCGACAACTTATGACCCAAATTTCTCCAAATAGAGGTCCTTAATAAACATAAACATAACTTTACACTTTTGCCTGTGCATCGTTTTTTTAAGGTTTAGATAAACTACTCTGTCGTAGACATGATCTTGTTTTGCACCTTCGATCTCAATCTCAGTACTAATTCAAACATTCCGATTTAATGATTTCTGTAGTGTTTGTTTGACCTTATGCAACACTTCCTATGGTTTAATTTAAATGATACATAATGTCACGAATCTGTACAGTTGCTTCCCATCACGGTTATTTCACTCACTGCTACGATTGTTTTACGATTAACTCTTTGAGGAGGTGATTGACTGCCAAATCAATGATCCAACAGATTTGTTGACTTGGCTACGAATTTGGTAACTTTGGTGACAAAATAGATATTACTGGAAACTTCCATAATTTTAGCCAATAGGAATCGAGATATGCCTGCTTCTTCTAGAACCTTCTCTGCCCCCCCCCCTACAGGAACTATAAAAACTGGTAGTTTCAAGTTGAAGCCAGTCATGATAAGAATTTCGATTTTATTTGACACTGCATTATTAATATAAAGTGTTTTCTATTAATAATACAGCATTTTAATGTATACAGAGAGATATTTTCAACATATGAAGTGTATTCAAAAATGTATATTATATATATTGCAATATCAAAAGTATGTTATTATATTATATTAGATTGCAGCATGTCAAAATTATTTAAGATGCCAATGTAAACATACCGGAATACAATTTAATAGAATGACCATTGATTTGAAAATAACAAATAGATTTCAAACCGAAATATGAAAACAAAGAAGTATCTATTTTAAACATAGAGCAATCTATAAAAACAGAAACTAAATTTTATTATTTGAAAATACGAGGCCAATGTTACAAAGTGTTCATTAAATTGCATAGATATTAGAAGATTGTAAAATATATAAGCAATGCCGTCTGCAGAAATAGTTTAAATCAAAATGGAAAAAAATTCTAATATCTTATGCAACCAAAATTACGGATGATTTCCTTTTTTTTAAATTTTCACTACTCATTCATTAAAGGAAATTATTTATTTAGAGACATGATTGCATGAAAGTGAAGCTAAATTTCTAGAAGAGGTTTTACGAGATTAAATTTTTATCCCTAGCTTCTGTATTAGTTTGATTTCATAGGAAAGATACAACGAGTTGGTGATTTTAAAAGAAGTCTACCATTGCGAAATACATCTAGAAGGAATAAGAAGTATTTTATCAAACAAAAAAAAAACGTTATAAAATTACATTGCAATCATTGCGGTCGACTAATTAATAATGGTGACAGCAGGAAAAAAAAAGCGCTGCGAAAATGTTTCAATTTAATTAAAAAGAAAGGAAATTCGTTTTTAATATTCTAGTCTGTTGATAAGGGACTCGTGAAACAAACGTAATTGCATATATTGATTGGAATATTTATATTAAATTTGTAAAAATTGATTAAAATTTGGATTGAATCATTCAATTTCAGAATTAGTGAATTTAAAATAGTTTTAATTACTTGTAGCATAAAGAAATCAAATAGATATTATTTAAAAATTCAGCTAAAAAAGAAGAATGTGAATTAATAAAAATATAATGGTTTTAATTACTTGTAGCATAAAGAAATCAAATAGATATTATTTAAAAATTCAGCTAATAAAAGAAGAATGTGAATTAATAAAAATATAATGGTTTTAATTACTTGTAGCATAAAGAAATCAAATAGATATTATTTAAAA
>JAPMOQ010022274.1:2652055-2690949 GCA_026543055.1 Argiope trifasciata
TTTAAAAAATATAATTGGAGATAAGTTGTGGACTTATCAATATACATTGAAGGGATTTCATTCAATTAAATTTTATCATATACATTTCCAATTACAGTTCTGATATTAAGAATGCTTATTTTATATTGTTTATAAAACATATATGATGTATATATATATATATATATATATATATATATATATATATATATATATGTATATACCACTTGACTCTGATTATACTTAATTTATAGACATGAATAGATAGACAAATATAGATATATAATGAAAATAAGCTATTAGATGTACCAAATATTTTTAAACATTTTAACGAGGTTTATACGTAAATTTTCAAAATCCCCAAGTTTTGGTCATAGCGGCTATTGGGATAAATAAGTATTAAGAATTTAATTCGAATATTCATAGAATTCGATGCGGTATGAAATATAAAAAAGTATGGAACATGAATACAAATAGTATGAGGTACAAAGAACTCAACAAAACCAACAACAAATCATCGAAGATTGCATAAATGTGTTGTGCAAGATTTTTTGCCGTCACTTTGCCATCACCCAAAACCGCTATGATTCTTGAATATCAAACAATCTAAGAGCCACAGGCTAATTTATATCGACACTTAATCCCTCCGCTGCTCCTAAATTATCGATTTAATTTTGAATTAATTAAATTCCTAATTACAATTATCGATTAATAAAAGTGAAGTGCGGTAAATAGAGGTTAGAATGTCGTCAGATATAGAGGGGAAACTGCAGGTTGTGCTCAAATGCAGAGGAAACGAGCCGCATCGTTTAAAATAACAGACAAACGAATAATTAATGATGGGGGCATAGTTTTATCCCCGAATTAACTGCCGCTGCTTAAACAGTTGATTTTCAAATGAGACGATAAGGGCGAATAATATGCTAGAAAGTTCATGTGACTGTGGTATTTCCACACGATTCAATAATTTAATACTTAATGATAAAGGATAAATATTCCATATGAAGTTTTTATATTGGATATTATCATACATTGGAAAATATGTAGTATTAATAAAATCTATGCGTAGTATAAAATGAAGTCTCTTGAAAGTGTCTGAATGTTTGATAGAAAAACACTTGAGAAATATTTAACTGATATTGCAGATATTTGTTCCATTTTATAGGGCATTTATTGGGAAATGTTTTATTATATAGAAGTCATATCAAAATAAAAAAAGAGTTTTGTATAATTCGGATTTTAATTATTTTCCTACCACGATTCGAGCAAGTTTAAAGTAGCAATATCTGTGTGTTGTACTTACCTGCGTATGCGTAAAAAATTTCAAACTGCACATGAGTCGTGGTATGTATATGCGATACATTTCTTTGTTTATGTCTGATTTTAAAAAGGGATTTAAAATTCATTACGTGCGTAATCATACACATATGTAAAGGTATATGTGCAAAATACTATAAATCGAACCGTTGAATAGCTTTTAAAGACAGAAAAGAAAAAATAGCTTTGCAAATGAATAATGCTATGTGGCTTTTGAATAGACTCTGAAAATCCAGAAATGAGAAAAAATATCTTAGAATTAGTTGAGGACAGAAAATACAGTCGAAAATATTCATATTTTTCAAGATGAATTACTTATTTTTCATTTACATTGTTTATGAAACAATTAACGTCGAAGATATATTGATTTTATTTCAACAGTTGATGAAAAAGAAGCTAAGAATGAAGCAAGCTGGGAAAAAATCAGGAATTTTCAATAACTTATCGTTGTGTTATATTTCTAGCCTTTAGCATATTGGGCCAGCTTCATTTTGCAATGATAAGAAAGTAAATGAAAATGTATATTGAAATTCTACACTTCCTTTCGTCCAATTTGGATCATTAAGAAATTTGTCACAGATCAATAAATTTAATATAAAGAAGAATTTCAAAATTCCAGCTGTTTTATTTTCGCTGTCATAGAGGTCTTTTCGACATATGGGGATTCAACTGCATAATGTATATATTTAGGTAATTAAAGTATGCTATTATAATGGCTTAAATCAGAATGCAGTATGCTAAATTTACATAAGATTCGAATATAAATATACCTAGATCCAATTTAGTAGTACTCTCAATTCTTAATAATATAGAATAAATAAAATATGTGAGGATACATCTTAATCTAATTTAAATCATTACTAATGTCTTGATTTGTATTTTAATTTAGCCTATATTAACTTTATTCTAAAATGTACTCTTATCTCCTAATCCAATTCCCTATTTTTATTTAATCGCTCTTAAGGCTCTGTTTATAAAACTAATAAATTCAACCGGTTCTAGCTCTCCAAGTGTTTAATTCTTTCAACTATTTTTTACATATGCTTAAAATTCCCTTTCCCAAGGCTACACCTGTCAAAAAAGTTCCTATTATAAGCTCACTGTTGTTATGGTTATTTCTAATGACGTAATTGATAAGCCAACTGACTAAAGAGCCAATGCGATTTAATCCGAATTTTTTGCTCCTCTTGTTTTTTCAGTAGCCCCATCTAGGGCCAAAAGTGCGAGCTAGCTACTCATGTGCTCTAATCCCTTGTACGGGGCGGACATCCTTCATACATTGTAATCACTCCTTCACAGATCGTAATTTAGACCTGGACCAGGGAACAATCACCTCTGAGCCAGTACCGCTAGTGATATTTACTCTCAACAAGGAGGGCTTTATGACCACGAAAGATTTATACATGCACCAGTCACCCACACACACAAGGGTCTTCGGCCGACGGGGTTCGAACTTGCATTCCAAGGGATGCGAATTCAAGGCCTTATCAACAGGGCTATCCCGGCCTTAAAATCTCAGTTTAAACCACTAAAAGGAAAATTTTGATTTCTTCTGCTTTTAGATCGTAATTATTTTCCATCAAATTCCGAAATAAAGGATTTGCTCTGTTATATTTAAAGAAGACGATAAGTTCTTAAGAATTCAACATAAAAAAATTTGTGTTTGTGCTGGTTATCAATTCTCAGTATCAGCACTCAGTATCTTGTACAGCTTTTTTTAATTATTATCTTGTGAAATGTACAAAGATAATTTAATTTCATATAATAATTAGCAAATTTCTTTAAGCAATCTAACAATATTTCAGAACTTTTCCTTTCAATATCTATACTAATTTACATTTTGAAACCAAAATAAAGGAATTTACATAAACCACAACATCCATTTTCCAAAGTGTTACCAGTTAATTTAAAGTACTACAAAAATGAATAAACTTGGTGAAAAGAAGAGCAATAGAGATCACATTCTATTATTTTGAGCATTTCGAATAAATATTTTATCAATTAGATATTTGAAACACTAACGAAATACGATTTTATTGAAATTATTTGAGATACAAATTATTCTAAAGTCCTTGTAAACTAATTAAAATTATTTATAGACCAACAATAAATACTTAGTTTTTTGTTGATTAAATATAAATAGAAATAAACATTCTCTCAAATTAGGCTTAATTGAACTACTTTGCCTCTAAGATTTCTGCTGCAATTTAATTTCAACATCGTTAAATGAATGAATTCAAAGTAAATAATAGTTATAAATTCATGTCTTGAGAGGCCAATTTAACCCACGCACAACATAGTTTAAATTCCCATGCTCTCAAAGTGGAAATTAAAACCGAATCTCCGGGATTAATTTCCGGTTTTATGCGAATCATTGTTCAACCGGAAAGTGGCACAAACCGAAAACAACAATCTAGTTCAGAATATTAACGATAGATGGCGCTCATGTGCAAGTTCATACAGGTAAATCCCACAAGCTTTAGTGGTTACAGACAAGACATCTAACGAGAAAAGTTAATTTATTAAACGAATTCTGAACTTGCATTTGTGAAATATTTTTTTTCTTTTATCAAAAATGAAATATTTTACTTCCCATACGAAAAAGAATGATGATAGCTCTTCCTTTCCCCCCACTACCTTTTGCTTCAAAGTGATTTTATTTTTAAGTACGAAAAAAAAAAAAAAAGACTATAATTTATATAAAAAATGTAATGGAATTATAATTTTAATTATACAAGGTGGCCAGAAATAAAACACCCCTACTCTGACCTCCATGGATATCGAACTACTCAGTGTAAAGGCTCAAAATTTTGTACACATACTATTCAAAATATGGGGAAACGGATTTCACGAAAAAAGAATTAGTTCCTGAAATCACCGATAGTTGGCGCTGCACAACTGGAACTATGATCAAAAGACACAAATAATAATAAAAATTAAAATGTTTATGCGGAATGGAATGCTTCCATGCTTCCTTTTTAATTTTTCTGCCCCTTATGGAAAATAAAAATAGTAAAGAAGCTAGAACTCCCGTTGTAACTGCAATTTCATACTGTAACCAGAAAAATTTGCATAAAGCATGGTTAGAAGCCATGTTCTGGGTATAAAAGAAGTTAAAAGGTGGGGAATGTCATTCTTATTAGTGATGGCTGTCACGCTGCCAGAACGCGCTTTGCTTGTGAAGTTGTTTCACGAGAATAAAGGAAATGCTCCAGCAGCACTTCGAGAGTTTCGCCGACTTAAGGATTTGCGTAAGGGACCATTGCTTCCACAAGCTCTCAGGAGAATGATCGCTCGATTCGAGGAAACTGGACATCTTGGAGTTCAGCCTGGTCGAGGACGCAAACCGGTTCGTTCAGATGTCGTTGAAGATGCTGCCACCGGTATTGTTGAACAGTCAATGGATAATGTTTTAGGCTGCAGTAGTGCACGTGCAGTGTCACGACACTTGGGTGTTCCCTATAGCACAGTGTGGAACGTACTCAGAAAAATGGTGCATTGTTTCCCGTACAAAATCCGCCCTAATCAACAATTGCTGGCCACAGACAGGGAGATGCGACTGACCTTTGCATTGACATTTCTTGCTAGAGTTGAAGTGGATGCATCGTGGCCGTGGCAGATTCTGTGGAGCGATGAGGCCCATTTCCACCTCAGTGGAACAGTGAACACCCATAACTGTCGCATATGGGACACGACAAACCCCCGTACCTTCCAAGAGATTCCACTCCACTCACCGAAAGTTACAGTCTGGTGTGGATTCACAGCCACATTCATCCTTGGACCGTTCTTTTTCGAAGAGGTTACTTCCAATGGCCTTGAGACATGTACCGTGACGGCCAACAGGTACAAAAGGATGCTCGAAACATTTGTTGTACCCCATTTGCAGCAGCGCCAATGCCTTGACACCATTACTTTTATGCAAGATGGAGCACCTCCACACATTGGACTCCCTGTGCAACAGTTTCTTCGCCAACATTTCACCACTGACAGAATAATCAGTCGCGCGTTTCCGACAACTTGGCCATCTCGTTCACCGGATCTTAATCCGTGTGATTTTTGGCTTTGGGGACACTTAAAAAACCTTGTTTATCGAGAACGTCTGATAACCTTGGCAGATTTGAAAGAGAGTATCAGTCTGCATGTGAGAAGCATCTCAGATGACCAGTTACGATCCGCAGTTGAACAAGCTGTCCACAGACTTCACATTTTACATCTTCAGGAAGGGAACCATATTGAGCAGCATTCCCTGCATCGATAACGTCCTTGTTTCATGTATGCTTGGTACTTTCAAATAAAATGTGTTTAAAACGTGTTTTTGTGTCTTTTCAGCATACGTCCAGTGGTACAGCGCCACCTATCGGTGATTTCTGGAACTAAATTTTTTTTTCGTGAAATCCGTTTCCCCATTTTTTGAATAGTATGTCCACAAATTTTCAAGCCTTTACACTGAGTAGTTCGATATCCAGGGAGGTCAGAGTAGGGGTGTTTTATTTCTGGCCACCCGGTATTTCATAATTTTAGAATGGTGTGAAAGCACTTAAAAGCTAATTTAATTAATCATTAAGTTCCTATAATTTATTATTCATTATTTTATGTTCTTTTGTTACGTCCATTATTTTTTGTCCTTCGTAAGTTTCCTTTTAAATATTTCTCAAAAATGAAAATATTAATGTGATTTATATGCATCTAAATTACCTCTTAATTTATCAAATTTAGAATACTGTTATTATCTTTCAATATATTTATAAACAAGCAAAAAATGCAAAAAATATTTTTTTTAAGTAATAAATTGTTTAAATATATCTCTTCCCAATGATGAAATTAAAGAAACGCCGAGAATTCAACTCTAAAATTCTTCATAGTCCATGTTTGGAAATATTAAATTACATAAAGTGGTTTTGCCATCGCTCTGACATTTTGTATCAAAAAATATGTTCTTACTTGTTTTACCTGCAAAAAGTTTTATCTCTGCGCTACATTCTTCCTCAATATTCCGAGTTTAATATTTCCAACAAAATCCTCTTAGATTAGTTTGCTCTACTTACCTGACTTATTCGGAAAGTCCTCTTATTTTAACTTATTATTGTTTGCTAAATAAAACAATAGCAATTAATCGTTTTTTCATTCAAGTTTCATGGGTACTGGTTACATTGAGAAAATTGATCAAAATATTGATTTTTCTTTTGCTTTGTGGGAAAAATGATAGTTGTACCTTTGATTTAATTTGAAAATTGATTTCAAGACTTTAGGGCAAGTATTCAGTGAGATAAGGAACTTTTTCGTCTAACAAGATACTATGTGCAGCGTCCATTTCCAGCGTTTACTTCAAACAAATTGTCATATCATGTATCCAAAACATTTAATTTTTTAATTGAGATAAACCAGGACATTTTTTTGATACTATAATGGTTAAATCTTTAAGGTATCCGAACATGTTGAAAAGGTCGATTTTCACTGAACATGTCATTTTTCAAAAATTATTTTATTGGATAGACCAGTCTATGAGCTATCCAAAACAGGTTTACTTTTGTTTTTACGTTAATTAGGTCAAGATATTAATATTTTCATAATGATCGGTAAACCAGAAATGGACATTTAAATAACAGGAAATACCAATTTAAAGTTCAAAAACTTGTTCAAAAATTTATATAAACACAAATTTAACTTTAAATACGAAAAATGTTTGGTAAAGAAAAACACGAAATGACAATGAGAGTTTTAACAGAGTTTTGTGGAAATTTGTACCTAAACATGTCTTTGATGAACTCTGAATCATCAGATTAGGGATTTTTATGTCTGTTATACATTTTAACGAAATTTTTATCGGATTATTAAATATCGTTAAAATTGTTGGAGTTTATCCTAGTGCAAATTCCGTTAGAACATTTAATGAGCTCGACAAAGACATAATAAATGAGTTTAAGCAGCATTCACTGCCAAATGAAAAAAAAATTGACAGAAAAAAGATTTAAACGATTAAAAAAGGAAAATTATAAAGAAATTAGCAGCAAGAAGTTATAAATTATAAATGTGGGGAATTTTAAGTATGTACGACCATACATTTAAATGCATTTTTCTTAGAACTGATTCTTACACATTTCTTGCACAAAATATTATAATCATATAACTATGAAATTTGATGTTTTTTGTCATGTTACTATTTTCTAGGAAATAAACTAAAATAATTTAGATAGAGTGAATAGTTTTTAATTTACAGCCTATTGTTTGAATAATGTCATACATTTACTAAACATTTCATGATAAATCTTTGATTGGTTGTAAAATTTTTATTCATTGTTAGGGCCAAAAGATTGTAGTTCATCTCTAGATAAAACTATGCAATATATTTTGGTTTAAGGTTTGCTAGGATGAAGATTATAGTTTTTGGTGTAGTTAATTTGAAGTTTTTTAAGAATTTGCTTCAATTTATACCACATGCCAATTTTCAAAAAGTGATAATGTTTATTTCAAATATTGACATTCTATTACTAATTTTTAAAAAACCCTTCAACCTAGAAATAGGGTTAAATTACATATACACCATGTTTTTCTCAAAAAGTGCTCCAAACGTGTTCGGATATTTTAAATGTTTATAATTTTAGGGCTTCCGCTTTTCTTTTAGATTGAATTTCTCCTTCATTTTTATAACCATTTATAAAAAAGCTAATTTGATTTCCATTTCAATGAAATGGTTTAGAAGTTTTACTTTGTATTAATAGGTATTTTATAAACAGAGCTGCAGACTTCTCAGTAAATATTTTGATAAAATTAGTTTAAAAGGGATTTTTTTTTCTAATAATCCTTATGTATGATAATTTTCCCTTGCTACAATTTATATAAAAAGAAGCAGAATGCTCATTTTAAAGCAATAGTTGTTTTCTATGGTGTCATGCAATTAGAAATGAAAGTTAAAATTAAGAATATATTGGGTTGGGAAATAAGTTCGTAGCGTTTTTATATTTAAGGTGTTTTCCAATAATTTTTTTGCTGTTTGACAAAGTGTATAGTATTCATTCGCTAGAGCTCTTTCTGCTCTACAAAACTGTTCTAATGGTATTTTTGAGTAATTTAATTTTTAATGACTTTTAAGGTTTAGAAATGGAATATCCAGGAGGTAAATATCAACATTTCCGACCCCTGCTCTTCTTCGCTTTCATCTAGGCCAAAAAGTTACTTAAGCAGCACGGGACATTTGCAATGAATACGCAGAAAGTGTCATAAGCAAGTCTGCAGCACGAAAATGGTAAAGCCTGACCTCCATCCAAAGAAGACCATGATCTGGGGTGGGGTGGGGGGAGGAACTGGGAGGGCATGGTGTTCTGGGAAATGCTCGAAAGGAGTGTCACGATCACCAAGGGGCTCTACATAGCCCAGCTACACCCTCATCAACAAGTCCAAACCATACAACTTCACGACAACGCCAGGCCCCATGTTGCATCAAAACTGTACTCCAAGAGCTTGAATGGAGGCCTTCCAGCATCCCCCGTATTCTCCGGATATTGAACCATCGGATTACCATCCTTTCTAACGAGCTATATGAGGAGCGTTACCTTCGACAATAAAGAGGGCTTTAAAAATCAGCCCAGGCAATTTTTGGCTGAACGGCAGCGATAATTCGGTCCAGAGGTGGGAGGAGGTCGTAAACAACAACGGGAAATATATAATCGATTAATCAAATATTACTAATGATTTTCTTTAAAAAAAGTCTTTGATTAAAACGCTACTAACTTATTTCTCAACCCAATATATCCAGGGTTTAAAAACAATTTATTGAGTTTTTTAAATTGTTTTGAATCAATGATTTGAATTGCGTTTTCATCGCATAAAAAGATAATTGAAGTCTAAATAAATAAATGACATATATAAAATTAGGAACCCTATCATTTTTGAACAAGATTTTTAGGGTATATCTTAAAAGATTAAAAAGAATTAGGAAATACAAAGAAAAGCTTGTTAGCACAATTCTGTAATTTCAACAAATATTAATATGGAACAGCTGATAGGCCTCAATAATATTTATTAAAACGAAGACACAAATATATGGACAAGCCATACTCAGCCATAAAGAATATTCCGATTCCCTACCCTATTTCATGAATGGAAGGAAATCGAGCAATATCTTTGGTTCCCACCACCGCCCAATCGATGAAGGGAGTGTGATGTCATGTTAGCTCTCTTTCAGATTTTCCGTGCAACTCTGATTTGATGTCTCTTATCACTAGATCGCGCAAATTGAATGAATTTGGTTTAATTCTTTTCGATATTGTTACATAGCGTAGTTACGCAAACATTGGTGTTTCCAGTGTATCTTTTTTATTATAATTTTCAATTTGATAATACTTAAAATAGTTTTCTGTTATTTAAGTAAGGAAGCATTTCACTATGTTGTAATTGTACAAAATACTACCTTGATGTAAATCTAAATCGTGTTTATGTATCTCTATCCCAATTTCCCTAAATGCCTTGCCCAATTTTAACCAATTTTATATACTAATTCTTTAAGACAAGAAAAAAAAATATTTCAAAATACAAACATTTATTTAATTACAAATTACGATATACAATCAGTACCAGCAATACGAACCAAAATTATAATGAAGTTCCTTTAGAATGACGTCATAGTTTCGTCACAGAGTGGGCGGTGGTATGAACCAATGAAGTTGCTCGATTTTTCTCCCTACATAAAATAGGGTAGGGAAAAGGAATATGCAGCCGGGAAGTGAAGAAACAAAACTCAACGGTATTTGCCCCAAACGTTAAAATAATAGATGTATAGCATAAGGAACAGAGTTGAGCATTCCATAAATTTTTTAGATTCTCTTTCTTTTGTGGAATGATGATTTAAAAGAATATGAAAATCCATAAAAAAGAAATTCAATTACTCCTTAATTCGATCTTGAAATGTATCAATAGTAATCAAAATAATATTCAAAGGTTCGATATAATTTTTTTTTATTTAATGAAAACATTTTTAAATTTTCAAAAAAAAAAAAAAAATTGTAAAAGCTAATTTTTCTTTCAAAGTGCAATTATAAGACAAAATTTTTTTCTTCTCTTTCTTCTGTTAGATTTAAAGTGTATACTTCACAATTACGATTACGAGTTATGCAAATACACGTGATTTAAATCGTAATATCTTTGCAAAATGGGAGTTTTAGAAAGCGCTGTTAATTTGAAATGTATGAAAAGAATAATTTCTTTTCTAACAAATAATAAATTTAAATATGAATAATGTTAATGAATGCTGAATAATGTTTACTAACTTTTTTTATATATCAGAGACTATTTAAATTCAGAAAAAGTATTCATGTTAAATAAAGAAATAATCAACCATTTTCTAAGATATTCCTAATGAATTTTAAACTAAAGAATAGCAAAATTATAAATCATTTTGAGCGTTTCGAGTAATTTACTTCCTCAATTAATCATTTGAAATACCGATAAAATACAATTGTATTGAATTTATTGTTATAACCTTTAATTCGTTTGTAAATTAATTAAAATTATTTATGTATCAACATCAAATATTAAGTACTAAAATGATTAAATACGGATACAGATTCTATTAAATTTGGCTTAAGTAAACCGATTTGCTTACAAGAATTCCAAAGCATTTCACTTTCCATAAATGATTTCAAAGCGAATGACTATCTTAAGTTTATATCTTAAGTATGTAATCTACACCACACTCAACATAAATTAAATTCCATGCTCTCAAAGTGGAAATTGAAACCGAAGGCCCGGGATTAATTTCCGCTTTGATACGAATCATTATTCTTGTGGAAAGTGACACGAACCGCCAAACCTAGAACCTAGTTGCGAATATTATCGATAGATGGCACGCGTGACTGTGTTCGTACAGGTGAATTTCACAAACTTCGGTGGTTACGGAGAAGACATCTAACGGGTTATTCTATTGGAATAATTCTGAACTTGCATCCGTGCCAGATTTTCGTTTTTCTTTTTTCGAAAGCAAGATATTCCACTTTCTGTTCCGAAATAAATGTCGAACTTTTTTTCTTATTTCACCGCTCTGCTTCAAAACGCTTTCATTTCAAAATATAAACACAAGAATAGGATTCATAAAAAAATGTAGTCGAATTTTATTTAGAATAGAAAAAAAAACTTCAAAATTAATTTTATTGATAATTATATATATATATATATATATATATATATATATATATAATTCATTAATTTCTATCTTTTGTTAATCTTAAATGATTACTTTGAAAGTTATAGCTTAAATATTCCTCAAAAATAAAATCAGAAATTAAAAAATTGGCGATGCATTCAATAGTTTTGAAACAGAATGCAATCGCATAAAAATTGTTATTAATCATTAATTTTCTACATTTCATTAGTCATTAATTTCTGTCATTTTTCAATCTTAAATGATTATTTAGTAAGTTATTGTTAAAATATTCCTCAAATATTGAAAAAAATACTTTGTAAGTTATAGTTTAAATATTCCTCAAAAATAAAATCAGAAATTAAAAAATTGGCGATGCATTCAATAGTTTTAAAACAGAATGCAATCGCATAAAATTGTTACTAATCATTAATTTTCTACATTTCATTATTCATTAATTTCTGTCATTTTTCAATCTTAAATGATTATTTAGTAAGTTATTGTTAAAAATAAATATTCCTCAAATATTAAATAAAATACGTCTTGGATTTTTATAGAATTAATATTAATCTAATTAACATATTTAATTTTTCATTTATAATCTCCATAATTGTGCAATTCTCTATTAACATATATATAAATTGGAAATTTGGAATTAGTTTTAGTAATCATATAAAAAGTTAGTCGAATTGTAGTTTGAAGTACGTTTAAATTTTAGAAGAAATGAAATTACTTAAAAATTCATTTTATTAACTTTTAATACTATATATTTTATTATTAATGTCTTTTGTTAATCTTTAAGTATTACTCAGTAAGTTCTCGTTCAAACTTTTCTTTAAAAAAAAGGCGAATTTTTATAGCATTACTATTAATCTACTTAAGCATATTTAATTCTAATTTGTCATCCCTATAATACGTCTACTACTTTAAACATACTTATACATAGGAATGAATTTTTTTATTCATATATAAAATCAATTATAGTAATAATAATAACACGATGTAAACTATTTAAATTTTTTTTCTCCCATGTTAAAAGCTCATAGGAAATCAGTAATTTCACTTTAAAATCCTTGTAACCCTTGTTTGGAAATAGGGAATATTATATAGATGTTTTGCGGTTAATAATGGGTTATAAACCATCGCTCTGGTACTTTGTATCTGAATATTTAACTACTTTATTTACTAGTAACAAGTCTTTGCTGCATTTTCTCTGAAGGTTCCCGAGTTTAATACCGCCAGTAAAATCCTCTTAGAGCAATTTGTTCTACTTAGAAAACTTATTAGGAAAATCTACTATTTCCAATTTACTATCGTTTGTTATATAAACCAACAAATATCGTCTGTCTTTGAACTTCATTTTAATGAATTGTTTTACTTTTAATCGTTACTTTTATAAATCCTGGAAAATATTTAAATTTTTGATGATTTACTGCTCATCAATCATATTGCTTTGTTTGAAATAAATGCTAAGTTCTTTTTAATTATAGACATTAGAAGCAGCAACATTGATGTAGTGAAACAACAAAATTCATTTTTTTTACAGTTGTAATATTTTTTATTTGCACATTTCATGAATGAAAAATCAAGATTGGAGAAATTCAATTTCTTATTAATATGATCTTGAAATTTCTTAGTCCGGATAATAATAATATATAGTGTAAGAAAATGGTATTTTTTATTTGATTAAAAATATTTTTTTTAATTGTTATGTATTCTCTAGGAACAAATATAAAAAGTTAACAAAATTCAGTAATTTCACATCATGAAATAAACTGTTTTTGATAGTAATTTTTTTGTTCTGTTAGATATAAAGAATACCTTAAGGTATCCGACTACGTTTAGAGAAAAAAAAATGAAAAATGAGACTTTTTAAAAATTATTTCAAATTATGGTTTTTAGATGGGTTGTCAATTATTAAGCAAAATACTATAAATACTACACAATCATTTGAAAATATAATATATTTTGAGAAATAGGAAATTTTGTAGTAGATTTTAATGAAATTTATAAGAAATTGTTAACACGTTACACGAAATTGTACTACAACAATCCTTTCTTTCTTTGCACACATGTTACAGAGTATAATAATGAGTGAAATGATACAAAATCTAAGAAAAAGTTTAAGATGCAAAGTATTTACGGGTAAAAATATGTGTATTTATGCATTTTATTCCATAAATTCGCAACTTAATTTTTCTGAAAACACCTATAAATGAAAAAGTATTTCACTAAATATAAAACTTTTGGTTCATTTCATTGCCCGTATTATTTAAAACACTCGCTGAAATGTTTATGTAAATATCTCTATTAGTTTTTGAGATATCATGTTAACGGTGAAAAATTTTTAAGAAAAGAAAAGTTTTGAGAAAATGGGAAATAAAGACAAATTTTTGCACAAAAATATGTGAACCTGGATGGTTGGTTGGGCTTTAGTTTTCCAAAAAAAAAATAAGTTGTTTTGGAAGTTGTAAACTCTAAACTAGAAAAAATAGAATTAAAAAAATATTCGCCAAAGTGGTTCGTAATCAGTGTTTTTAACATAGTCGGATACCTTAACACATGAGAATACGGAATAAACAAAATTACTGAATTACTTTAATGAACTTATTACTTTACTGAATTACTTTAAATTACTAAACTCTTGGATTTTTCGACATCTTCAGAATCTTATAAATGTTGAATACATACTTTAATACATACAAGAAAAATAAATTCGTTTTTAATAATTAACAAATTTTATCAGTCATATACCAAGAATTTTCAGAGACATTCTCTTTCTATAATTAGAAGTGTTAAAATAAAGAAATTTATATTAAATTATTATAATAAAGCTCAATGTGTGTGTGTTGGCGCTCTACAGGCCAGACCGTTGGACCTACAGCTACCAAATTTGGTACATGTATACCTTGGAGGTCGGGAATGTGCATCTCGGAGCCCTTTTTTCGAAATTTTAATCAGAATTTGAATTAATTAAAATTTAAGCGAATTTCGACTTTTTACCGCTATAACTTCCGAAAATATTATTGCACAAACATGATTTTTATATCAATCTAAAGATAAAAAAAATTAGCTTTCTGATGGTATCAGTTTTTTAAATTTATAATGTAAGCTTTTATTTTTAAAGAATTTTTAAAGAAATATTTTAACTATGTTTTTTTAGCACGTGACTGGATGAAATAAAACAATGCCGGAAGTTCAAATAAAAAAAAATTATCATCGCAAAATAAATCTACAGAAATGCAACTTTCAGCACGTGACTGGATAAAATAAAATAAATATAAAATGTGATATTTTCTTTGAAAAATAAATGCAAAGCAAAGGTTTCTACAACAGTTTGCAATATCTGTATCATTAACTCAATAAATCTTCTTTATTTACGGTAAACCTGATTGAATTTAGACAGGATATGCATTGAAATCCCGACTTAATGTATATTCATGTAATCGTTTGCAATATCTGTATCATTAATTTAATAATTTTTTTCCCTTTCTCGCCTTTTTAAAAAAAACATATTTAATATTTTGGCAACAGCATCGAATTTTTTTTTAATATTTTGGAAGCATAACCGATGGTTAAAACTGACTGATTTATGAAATTAAAGAATATTATTAGGAAAAGGTGTACTTTTAGAACTTTCTGTCCATCAGCTTAAAGAAAATATTAATTTCAGGTCAATCAATGCCCGGAATTACTTCAAGGCTGATGAATATGTGATTTAATTGAAAATTTTAGAACGCTTTACTCATGGCGAACCAGCTGGTCGCCAAAGGCGGCTAGTATTAAATAAACAAATAATCAACCATTTTATAATAAACTATCATTCAGTTTGAAACTGCCATATGAATGTTAATTGTCTTTTTAAAAATGGTGAACCACTAAATTAGAGAACGCATTGAATTCTTTTAAACATTTCACGTAAGTTATCTCATCAATTAGTCATTTGAAATGCAAAAATAATAAGATTTTATTGAATTTATTTAAGATAAAATTTAATCCAAAAACGTAGTAAACCAAAATCAAATGTACAGTATTTTTATGATTAAATACGAATAAAAATTCTCTTAAATTAGGCTTGAATGAACCACTTTTCTTAAAATAATTACATAAAAGTTCTCTTTCAACGTTATTCCTTAAATTATATCAAAGCGAATAGTTATCGTAAATGCATGTCTTAAACGAGCATCCCAATAGTCATTTGTTATGTCAATAAAATGCAATTGTATTGAATTTATCACTATAACATTTGATTCGTTTGTAAATTAATTAAAATTATTTATGTATCAACATCAAATAAAAGATGATTAAATACGGATAAATATTCTATTAAATTTGGCTTAAGCAAACCGATTTGCTTACAAGAATTCCAAAGCGTTTGACTTTCGACGTTATTCCATAAACGATTTCAAAGTGAATGGTTATCGTAAGTTTATATCTTAAGTATCCAATTTACACCACACTCAAAATAAATTAAGGTCCCATGCTCTCATAGTGGAAATTAAAACTGAAACTCCGGCATTAATTTCCGGTTAGATACAAATCGTTATTCGACCGGAAAGTAACATAAACCGCCAACTACAATTTAGTTGTGATTAGTTTCGATAGATGGCACGCGTGATTGTGTTCGTACAGGTGAATTCCTCAAACTTCGGTGGAAGACACATTTAGTTGATTCGAAGAATTCTGAACTTGCATCTGTGCCAGAGTTTTGTTTTCTTACTCAAAAAAAAAAAAATTCCACTTTCCATTCCGAAATAAATGAAGAAAGTATTTTCGTATTTCAACCTCAGCTTAAGAATGTTTTCATTTCAAAATACGAACACAAGACTAGGATTCACATAAAAATTCCATTCGAATTGTAATATGAAATGCGTTTGACAGTGTTAGTTTAGATTGAAGGCACTAGAAAATTAATTTTATTAATCATAGATTTTATTTATTACATTATTTATTAATTGCCCTCTTTTATCGATTAAAAAAATATTCAAAAGTTATTGTTTGAATATGCCAAAAAAATTGAGAAAACATCAAGAATTTTCATTCCATTAATATTAATCTTACTTAGCATATTTAACTTAAAATTTATCTTCTTTATAATATGTTTACTGCCTTTAAATATACTTAAACACCGTAAAATTTGTTTTTAAATATTCATATTTACAAAAACAATATAAACACTACCAATAGCAAATAAATATATGATTCATCAGTTGAAATCTCAAAGAATCATCAATATTTCCATTTCAAAATTCTCGTAACCATTGTTTGGAAGTAGAGAATGACATAAATAAGTTTTGTGATTAATGATTAGTTATAAACCGCAGCTCTAGTTGGACTTGGTATCAAACATACGTTCTTACTTGCTTCATCTATACTTATAATAAAGCTCAATGTGTGTGTGTGTGTGTGTGCGTGTGTGTGTTGGCGCTCAACAGACCAGACCGTTCGACCTGCAGCTACCAAATTTGGTACATGTATACCTTGGAGGTCGGGAATGTGCACCTCGGAGCCCTTTTTTCGAATTTTTAATTAGAATTTGAATTATTTAAATTTTAAGCGAAATTTCACCATTTTTCCGTTATAACTTCCGAAAATATTATTGCATAAACATGATTTTTATATCTATTTAAAGATTAAAAAATTAGCTTTCTAACGGTATCAGTTTGAATAATTTATAACGTAAACGTCTATTTTTAACGAATTTTTAAAGAAATATTTTAACCATGTTTTTATCACGTGACTGGATTAAATAAAAGAATGCCGGAAGTTCGAATAAAAAAAAGGTATCATCGAAAAATAAATCTAAAGAAATGCAACTTTTATCACGTGACTGGATAAAATAAAAGAAATATAAAATGTGATATTTTCTAAAAAAATAAATGCAAAGCAAAGGATTCTGTGATCTTTTGCAATATCTAAATAATTAATTCAATAAATCTTCATTACGGTAAACCTGATCGAATTTAGACAGGATATGCATTGGAATCCCAACTTAATGGCATTTCTATTATCGTTTGCAATATCTGTATCATTAATTCAAAATTCTTTTTTCATTATAAAATGTGATAGTTTCTAAAAAAATAAATGCAAAGCTAAGGTTTCTATAAAATCTGCAAGAGCACGTCAAAGGGAAAAAATTAGGTTTTATCACCGTGTTGCCATCATTTTGACAGAAGTTCAAATTAAAAAAAAACTATCATCGCAAATTAAATCTGAAGAAATGCAACTTTTAGCACGTGACTGGATAAAATAAAGGAAACATAAAATGTGATATTATCTTTAAAAATAAATGCAAAGCAAAGGTTTCTATAATCGTTTGCAATATTTAAATCATTAATTGAATAAATTATCTTTATTTATACAGGATGTGCATTCAAATTCCTTTCCAATGGCCAATTTGTAAAATATTATTAATAGGCATATATATTGTTTAATACTATTAATTTGATCTAAATGAAGTAAATAATTACATTTTATGTAGTTTGATTCAAACAATGCATCTATGAATAATGAGTTTTAGATTTCTTCATACTTTGCTCTGTGAGCCACATTTTACAAAATATTTTTATTAATATTTTAAATAAAAGTTGCTACATCAATCAGTCTTCTAAATCAATCATTAAAACTGACTGATTTGTAAAATTAAAGAATATTATTAGGAAAACGCGTTCTTTTAGAACTTTCAGTCCATCATCTTAAAGAAAATATTAATTTCAGGCCAATCAATGCCCGGAGTTACTTCAAGGCTAATGAATATGTGATTTAATTGAAAATTTTAGAACGCATACTCATGGCGAACCAGCTGGTCGCAGAAGGCGGCTAGTCTGTAATAAGTTTTATCTCTTTACTATATTCTTCCTCAAAGTTCCGAGTTTAATACTGCTAGCAAAATACTCTTAGTTTGTTCTTCTTAGCTGACTTAATATGGAAGTCGTCTTATTCTAACTTATTATCGTTTACTAAATAAAACAATAACGATCTGTCGTTTTTGCAGTTCCTTTTAAATGAATCATTCTACATTCAGTTGCATAAACTGATGGAAATATTTGAATGGAATTTTTTCAGAATTTATTTCTACGCGTATTCGATTATTTTGTTTAAGCAAATTACCAAGCGATTATATTAATTCAAGAATTTGTTTTTTGGCAAAAACAAAGCAATTAATGGCAATTAAATGGTATATTCTCGAATTATCTGTATAATAAGATGAAGAATTAAGTGATGTGAAATGAAATGATTTTGCAAAAGGGCCTTGAAATTACTGTGTATCTTGTGTAAAATTAGATTATTTAATTTTTATTTTGAAAGTGATTTTTAAATTTGATTGATAAAAAAATATATATATTTCAAAGTTTAAAAATTTTTTGATAAAATTATTGATATGGATTTTTTAATACTTATAAAGCATAAAGAAAGCTTAAATTACAAAAAGAAAATAGTTTATTAATAACTCAGTGAATTTTATTATCAAGAAGAAAACTTTCCAAACTTTCATGAAATAAATCATCAATTTTTTTTAATACTTTTTACTTGATCTAGAAGCTTTTTCAAGAGAAACAAAACCTTATATGAAGAAAAAGTTTCCAATTTGTTTTTAATAGTTTTGTAAACAAATTCTGAAAAAAAAAAAGAAATTCCAGTACGCATAAATTTTAAGACTGCATTTTAAGTGCAGTTTTCATAGTAGTTTGCACCAGAAAAATAATTCCAATCTAAAGAACTGATGAATTAATTGCATTACAGAACAGATGACTGAATGATTTATTATCCATAAATGTCTAACAAATCTGAAAGGGAATCAAAACTGGCATCGTAGTTTGGCAACTGTTCAGGAAAGCATGCATTCAAGTTTTAGAACAGATTTTAAAACTTTTTTTTAAAAATTCTTTTTGAATCTTTTACGCCATTTAAAGTTTTGTAAGGTATGTTTCTTGCATATATCTTTAATGCTCATTTAATTATTACCAGCGGGTGACCGAGCTCCGCTCGGTGAAAACAGGTATCGAAGCTAACTCGAAGATTTAAATTTTCAATTGTGATTTATCAAAACAATACACGCCATAAGAAAATTTGTGAAACCATTGGTGAAAAGATAACCGGTTAAAGTGCACCATTGTAAACTATTCTAAACAAAGTTAGAGTTTGGAAAGGGAACTATTCTATACAAAGGTAAAGTAAAGGTAAAGATTGAAGTGTGTTGAAGTTCAATATTTTTGACAAATTTATTTAGAAAAACCAAACATATATACATACATAAGAAACATATTATAAACCTATAACAGCATAAACATAAAACTTTATTAGTTCGCCATATTGGCTATAGATGGCAGCACGTTACCGCTTGAAAATTTAAGTAGCCATTATGGCGAACTAATAAAGTTTGAAAATATCCTATCTGTAACTCCGAACCGCTCGACCGTAGCGCTTCAAAACTGGCGCCAATCGATTCCTCGTGGCCAAAAACACCAGACCTCCAAGTTTACCGGAGTTTATTAATTCTGGGGCGATTTTTGACTTGGCAATTATTCCTCGTATTATAGTATTGGATAAAATTATGAGTATCTGAATAGCGTAGACTATGGTATAACATCTAAAAGAGAAAATTGGCTTTAAATTTAAGTCTAACCTCCATCCGATATGACATGGGATGTCATGCAACACCAAAATATATTTAGAAAACATAAAAATATATTCAGAAATCATAAAAATATGTTTAGAAAACATAAAAATAAATTTAGAAATTATCAAAAATAAAAGCGAATTTTTTTATGACTCACTATCAAAATATTAAACTGTTAAAAAGGTAAAAATGTGATATGTTTATAGACAAAACAATTCATATTCACTAAACATATACAATAGCAAAGCTTTTTAAAATTTAAAAATATCTAAATACGTCATTGTACACACTGTTTCACATTTGTTTATCAACTCTATTTAATCTGTTATGAAAATAAAATTCAGATTGCTTCATATTTCTTAATAAACTTATTGGCTGGGTGATCTCTTCACTCTTCATAATATTCATTCTGTATCTTTAATTCAATTGCAGCGTGATTTAAGGTATCCGATTACGTTAAAAACGCTGGTTATCTACCACATTGGTGAATTATTATTTCTTGTAGTTCAGACTTTACTCTTTTCAAAACAGTTTATCTTTTCTAAGAGAAGGAATGGCTCACCTATCATCAAGAAGAATTCTAAGCAAATCATATTTTTCACCAAAAATTTGACTTTAATTTTAATTTACTCAAAACTTTAATTTTCATGAAAATTCTCCCCCATTAATATGATATCCCCAAAACTAATAGAGGTAATTACATAAAAATCTCAGCGTGTGTTTTAAATAATACGGGCAGTGAAATGAACCAAAAGTTTTATTGTAGATGAAATAGTTTCTCTTTTATGGATCTTTTTAGAAAAATTAAGTTGCGAATTTGTGGTAAAAATGCATATATGAGCATATTTTTACCCATAACTTCTTTGCATCTCGAAATTTTTCTTAGATTTTGGTTCATTTCACTCCTCATTATATTCCATAACTTGTGTAGTGTACAAAGAAAAATAGGACTGCTGCATTTGTATTTTTTGTAGAGTGTTAACCGATTGTGTTAAATTTCATTAAAATTTAACAGAATTTTTCCTATTTCACAAGATATATTTTCAAATAACTTTGTTTTATTTAAAGTATTTTGTATTACAATTGACAATACTTCTAAGAATTATAGTTTTAAATAGTTTTTAAAAACTCCGAAAAATTGTTTCAAACAATTTTCTTTGAACGTTGTCGGATACCTTAAACAGAGGTGGTTACTTCACAAGATCGTCGATGGTTAAGACATTACGGTTTCATAACCTTCTGTATCAAGAAATTCGTTCTGTGAAGGCCGTAATTATAAAATCATCAGAATTACCAATTGTTAGTGAATTAAGAGTTTATTAATTGACTAAATAAATAATTGCAATGATAACAATTAATAGATATTGTGCCCTAAAATTCTTATTCGTATAACGGCTTTGTTTTCATAGTACCTAACAGGTAAATGCTGAATGTAATACCAGTAAAATTTAATAAAAGAAGCTAATAATGCATGTACATAAGAGAATGAAAACAGGCAATAAGTTTGTTGGTAAATTTATTTTATAAGAGACAAAGTCACAGTAACCGTTACACTTTTGTGTGGAATTTTTTTATCCGAATTGATCGAGGAACCATATCATGATTAACTTCATTGGTTGTGGGAATTTAATAAACATATTAATTTAAATGAGAATAATTTGTATGTGTGTACGTATATGAGGCTGTACTTGTTTGTTACGCTACTCTCTTAATCGATGGATTAGGGTCAAGACATTACAGTTTCATGACACTTCTGTATTAGGAATTTCGTTCTGTGAAGGCTGTTATTGTAAAATCACCAGAATTGCCAATTGTTGGTTAATTAAGAGTTTATTAACTAAATAAATAATTGCAATGATAACAATTAATAGTAATTGTGTCCTAAAATTCTTATTCGTATAATGACTTTGTTTTCATAGTACATAACTGGTAAAGGCTGAATGTAATACCAATGGTAATAACTGGTAAATGATGAATGTAATACCAATGGTAATAACTGGTAAATGATGAATGTAATACCACTGGTAATAACTGGTAAATGATGAATGTAATAACACTGGTAATAACTGATAAATGATGAATTTAATGAAAGAAGCGATTAATTCATGTAAATAAAAGAATGAAAACAGGCAGCAAATTTGTTGGTAAATTGATTTTATAAGAGACAGTATTCACAATAACCGTTGCAATCATAATATATTTTTAGTAATATTGGCTAAACTAGCTTTTCTGCCATTGAACAAATTTCATAGAACATTTAATTAAAAATTTTATAGCAAAAGTAAATATCTCATAAACATACATAATTTCAGTTTTCTGTGAAGAAAAAAGCTTAAAAGATTTTTAAAAAATATTTATTTAATAAAATATTTATTTACATAACAATTAATTTTAATAGGTATTTTTTCTTTCTTTTTCTTTTAGAAAATAGTTTCTTCCTATTTTATTAGAAAAACATAATTTATACAAAATAATTTTTTATGTTTTCGTCTTCGTTTTTCAAAACACATTCGCATTTTCTAAAATTCAAAAAAACAAAAACAACTTTTACAAATTCATTACTTTTCTAAAAAAATATTTCTCAAATTCTAATATTATCCAAAAGCAAACGATTTATTTTCCGAGTAGAGCTTATATTACAACCAGAGCTTCAATATCTGCTTACATCAATGCGTATTTACTGTTGCTTACTAAAAAGTAGCTGAGGTGACAAAATAAAAATTTTGTAAAGTTCGAAATCCAAACATTGAAAGTATCCGAAATGATATTTCCTGTGTATATTACGATCTGCAAGAATATTGAAAGAATGCTGCTGACTGGAAGAAATTGTCGTGATATTTTCAATATGTTCCGATGCATTCTAAGCCTTACAAAAAGGTTAGAAAGAAAAAAAAAATCGTTTGGCAAAAGGAATAGAGATTCAAAATTTAATTTTTTACTTCCCGGATGTAAGAAAACCGGCAGACAAATGTATCTAAAACGTGCTTAGCACGAGCTGAAAAATAACTGGAAGTTATTATTCTTTTTTTACACCTTGGTATTTCTTTTGGCAAATGACACTTGCTAAATTTTCGCCTTTGCGTTTTTTTATATGTTTACGATTTGGAAGTTTCTACGAAGCACATTTCTGGTGTCAGATTTTAAGGCATGTTTAGTGAAGTGAATAGATTCGATTGAGATTTCAAGACCACAAATCAATAAATGAAAAAAAAAAAAACGCTAGTGAAACAGGTAGAAATGACAATTTAATGCAGGGTATATAAACTTTGTTCTTTTTTTAAAATTTTAATTAACCTTTAGCTTGCCACTGTCAAGTATGTAATATTTCTCAAGGGGTCTTTATTTATTTATTTTCTTTCATTTAGCATTAAGTATGTTGCATGATGCATGATTTAGTTAGATTATTTTAGTTTTTCGAGTGTTCAGATTATTTTGATGTCGCTCACGTATGAGCGACTTGGCTTGAGCGGCTTAAAATTCTATATCTTCAAAATATATGCTTAAAAGGTTTTTTCCCCTAAAGATCGGCGAGATGATAATAATAATAATAATAATAAAGAACAATGGCATAAAATTATATAAGAATCAAACTCAAAATTAACCAGTGGGAAACAGTCTCCTATAAGCTTTCTGGTTACTCCCTAATGTATGGACAAACTACATCTGTCTCACCAAAAAAAAATTAAGAAGTTTGTTTTTAGAATCCCATAAATGAGAATCTTTGATAAATGAAAATAATCATCAATTGAATCTTACAGTCCACTTTGACGCAAAAGAAAAAGCTGAATGACTGGACCTCCTCTATAGCATCACTGGCTGGCACTGTAGTTGAATCCTAAGGGCCATCACCGGTCATGGTATAACCGTTCTCGTGGGAAGTAAGTCCTATCATTTATGGGAAGTAGTCAACCTCTACCTTTGCGGTACACGCAAGGATAGCGAGAACCAACAATCATAACAGAAAATTCTAAACTCTTAGGTGCTTCCTGGTGTGAGTAGGGCCACAGTGGTCTGGTGGTAAAGTCTAGGCTTCGGAACCGAAGGGCTTCAGGTTCGAGACCCAATTCCATTAAAGTACCGTCGTGTAAGGTACATTAAATCTGTCAAACCAAACGTCCTCCCTTTGGTGGTGTGGTATGTAGCGGGGGGTTCCAGCTCAGGTGTGGTCCTCAACATCTGACGACGGTTTAAAATTACGAGGTCCGTCCCAAAACAGCCCCAGTGCTGTTTTACAACTGGATGTTAATATAACTAATCCTAAACCTGATGTGGGTACGTGAAAGTAAGACATATTACTGATTCTCCCTCCCGTCCCTCCGCTAGTGGTGTAGAATTTAGCTTTTGGGTTCCAGCTCAGGTGTCATCCACATCATCTGACCATACTACTGACTCTCCGTCCCTCCCGAAGGCACTCGGAAATAAATACTGAATGACCGAACAGCAGTTACAGCAGCACTGACGGGAACAGTGGTTGAGCCCTAAAGGCCATTACCAGCCACAGTACAACCCTTCGCGAAGGAAGGACGTTTAGTCATCTTTGGGAGAATCGATATTCCCGATGTTTATTGTACTCACTAGGTTGGCGAGATCCAACCACCATCCCGGAAGCATCTTCTCCCCAATTACGTGGTTTCTCCGCCAGGGGTACGTGAAAGTAAGGAAAATCAGAAATCTAATTTAGAAGTTTTTTTCAATGGAACAAAACAAAAATTTGACTCCGAACAATAATTTTAATAGCCACATCAATACCGAATTTTATTTACTAAATCCGTTTGCTTTTTAAAAAATTTTGCATTGAAATGCACAAAGCAGAGATTGAAAGATGGTCAATGTTTTTACATGTTTAGTTAGATTCTAAATCTATGTATGGAATTTCATTAATCTAATTCTTTACATTATCATGTTTACTCGTACACGAACAAAGAGACAAATAGACCCTCTCTCTAGCAATGGATTTCGTTCCAATGTGACATACTTCTAAAAATATAATTCTAAAATCATATATTGCATTTCCTGTTTTTAGGTAACATCATAAGAAGGTATAGATTTAGTTGATCCTTTAAGTTAGTTGCTCCTTATCCAGATAAATGCCCCTTTAAAAGATTGGTTTAAGTTTAGGTAAAAAGGTATGTTTTAAACGGTGAATCTAGACACCAAAATTTATTTACCTAGCTTTTTGACTTTTGTAGCTATCGAGTCCTCTTGTACTCAAACAGTCAGACAAACAGTTGCCACATAAATGGATATCATTCATAATTTGACTGAAATCTACATATTCGTCACCAATTCCAATTTTTTGCCTTTTGTATCAAAACATTTTTGAATTATCGTTTCCATATGTAGATAAGTCCAAAAATATGTAGTTCAAGCGGTCCATAAAATAAAAATTCGTTAAAATCACGTACTTGAATTTCTTGACGATTATAATATTGCTCCTTTGCATACTTTGTATGCTTGAACAATTAAAGAAAAAAAAAATGTTTAGTTATGTATGTTAATTTCCTGTTTAAAGCAGCACTTGGGGCATTTCAGGACCGGCTTCGTAATTTTGAACCTCGGTCAGATGACGAGGACAGCACCTGATCTGGCCTCCCCCTCCTAGATGGATTTATCGTGCAACAGACCTCCTTACAAGGCGGTTATTCAGTGGAATCCCGTCTCGAACCTGAAACCTTGCCATCAAATTACCACGGCCCTGTAAAATAAAAAATGAAATAAAATTGGTGATATGATTTTATTTAACTTTTTATTTACTGGCGGTACTTGAAAATACCATTTAAATCTGGCTTATATCTTTATTATATGACTATTTTTACTGATGGTATTCAAAAGAATACGGATAATGTAACTCAAATAATATGATCAATATAATATAAAAGTAAAAAATTAAAATATTTAATTAATAATTAAATTAATTAAAATATTTCTGTTGATTACATTTTTTTCTTGGATTCCCTGCAAAGGAAACTAAATTACTGATGCAAAAATGAAGTTTAAAAATTGAATGCAACATAATTTGGTAAATAAAGGGTTAATGATCCACAGCTGAATAAATTTTCCAAATAAAGCGTAGATTTGGTCATTGGGAAAACAATCTGGTCAATGTCGTCAGATGTCTCCCTGTAAGCAAGAGTGGAAAATTTCCAACTCAAGCATAAATAACATTGTTTAAAATTTATTACAATTTCGGTTTTCAACTTATAGGAAAGAGCTGACATATTATCACTCTTTATATAGTTAAATTTTAAGGAAAATGAATTTAAGGATGACTTAAAACTTTGAATTTGAGACATTTAGATCATATGATGGTGATAATTAAATAGTTCACTATAATTTAAAAAAAAAATTAGGGGTGGGAAAAATTTAGCTCATATAACTTTTATATGAGATAAAGTTAGTTTAATTTAAAAAAAAACATTACGCCAAAAATTTGTGTTTTTAGAATTAAAAAAATGACAATATCTAATAACATGTAAATATATTTTTATTTGTGCCAACATCAAGTATTTATTTTTTATTTGGTCTGTTTTGAAAGCCTTTAATGAATCAAATTTATCAGGTATGATATTTAATGTGTTTAATTCACCTGAATTGAATACACTAAATGTCATAATTTTAATAATTATTAATCTGAATAATTGTTAAATGTTTGTAACACATTACATATCATAATTTTTTTTTATTTGAGTAATGGTTGAAAGTTTGTAACACATTGCATGTCATAGTTTTTTTATCAGAATATTTTTGAAAGTTTGAAACAGATTATATATCTTATTTTTTATCCGAATAACTGTTAATAAATTCATAAAGGTTAAAAGTTTTATAAGCTTATATTGTTATTTTTTTTTAATGAAAATGATCACTCACCTTAAAAGTAATCATTTTCTACATAATATACATAAATTAAAATCTTCTTAATCTTTTCTTGTCCTTGAGTACTTATAAATACACTTCTATAAAAATTTTCTTTTAACAATGTATTCTACCCTTACTAAATAAGTTAGAAGACATGAAATATATTTGTGCATTTGTTATTGAGCGCCTTTAAATAAATATAAATTCTAAAAATAAATTAAAAAGAGAGTTTAACGTATTTTCGCTAGATGGAAAAATCTATGCATTTCTTTAAAATGAATTATCCTTTGACCTGCAGTAAAAAAGAAAAAAAAAACGAAAGGCAATAATATTTCTTTCTTTCTGATAATTTTCCCAGTAAATAAACATTGAGAAGTGCATGGTAAACAGAAACATTTCGCTCGAAACCACTTTTCTAATTCTTGAAAACGCTACCTTCTTTTCCCTGAGTTAAAAATGGCTCATTGTCGTGCTAAACTCCGCACAAAACTATTTTGCAAGACCGGAAAAGTAATTCACTTCACTTTATCCGTCAGAATATTTGCGGAATGCTAGTTCATTATTGAGAAAAAATTCGCTCCGCTGGAACCCCCTTTTCTCCCCTGCAACAAAAACCACAAAACAACTGCATCATTTCTCCCCCCTTTTTTCGCGGACGATTTGGGAACAGCGAAAATTCACTCTCAAATACATCTAAATCCTACCACCAGGTGTCAGCTCGACTGTATTGCCATCTGGCGGTAACTTTGGAAACGGGAGGAAGCGAGCAAACCGGAGCCTGTCGCTGACGCGAAGTAGAAGATAGTAGTTCAGTGTTAATGCGCCTCGTCTCTTTCTGTGTGTTCTATGTTTCTCTCTGAAGATAAGTAGAGTGCGATGGCTATTTTTAGAACCAGCGTTTTCAGTAGTTTATTTGGAATTTTTTTTTAAATGGTTCTCTCGCATGCTTTGACGTCGTGCTTGAAGTTTATGTGTTTGGAATATGAAAGTAGAATCTAATTTTTGGAAGCGGCCGATTTGTAGAGTGATGCCATCCTTTGTTTTAGAATTTTATTTCTTAAAGTTTTAGACACGTCGATCGCAGGATAAATTAGACGATATCACTTCGGAATTCAGCACACACAAGCTATAAATTTGCTTTCCTGTGTTGTTTTAGTATGAATAGAAGAGCAACAGGAATAAGAAAGGAATTTCATAAAAATTAATTTATTTTCTGAGAAATTTTCTGGAAATTTGCCTTGGAAAAAATGTTTATTTCTGAAAATTGTTTATTTTTATTTGTTACTGTAATAATGCCAGCATGGAATTTCGAATCATGACAAGCTATTTTTCTTTTTATGACGGATAGTCGACAATAGAGGTAAAAGCAAGCATATGAATATTTTATCAGAAGAAATTATATTAATTAACATTCACAGACAGAACTTAAATAATCAGAGCTTAAACATGCTAAAAGCCCAAATTTCTTGAATGTGGAGAGTTTTATTAATTGAAATATATTAAATTACATCAAGTATTATCTAAATAGAAACAAAGATTTAAGTTCTCCGATTTGGTTATAATTTGTTTTGAAAAGTGGAAGTTCTTCAAATGAATCAATTGAGATCGTTTTAAAACAAATCTTCTTTACGCTTCAACTGCGTATATGCTGTTAGCAAATCTAAATTAGATTAAAATTAATACTTAATGCAAGAGTAGAGAGTAAGACTGTCATAACGGGATCTTAACGTACAATAAATACAATTGTTACAAAGCACATCTTTTAAATTAGCTAGTTTAATTTAGTTAAAATTTAAGGCTGTATCATATATATTTCTTCCTTCTTAAGAGCTTTTGCTGGTTAAAAAGGACCAAACTCTTATTTTTCTGATAAAGCCTAAGGCAGTTTCAGGGTAATTTTGAAATGTTATATACATTGCACAAAAAGGTTCTAAAGCCTTAAAAGAGAAATTAGCAAACACAATTTAGCTTTAAATTAGCGATAATTAACTTTAAATTGCGATATTCCGTAAAATGAATATTTTAGATAATATTTCGAACCATTACTAACTGATTACAATCAGTGTAACGTACAAAATAGAATTGGACACTTTGCACTATATATTTTTCAGAAACACTCAAAACAAAACACATTATTATAGAAAAAATCTAATATTTGGTCCTGTACTGATAGGAGAGATACATTTTGAAGATTAAAGCACTGGAGTTTGTAGGTGTTTGTTATGGCAGATAGATATAATTTTTGAGTCTAGAAAAGAACACCACTGGAGTCTATGGCATTCAGAGATACTGTAGCATAGTTGGTAGAACAGCAAAAGGAAATAGATATAAGCTGAATTTATTGATCCAAAAGTGGAAATATTTTATTGTCAAACTTAACTTGGTGCGCTAATTATACAATTATCTGTTATTTAACTTTCATTTTGTTGACATAAAATCTCATATTATATATGATGAGAAAATCCTAAATATCTTTGATTATAATTGCATCTGAAGATATTAGAGTAATTGGTGCTTTCTGTCAGTGACAGAAAAAACTGCTGATTATCTTTATTATTTACTGAAATTACTTTCTGCATATTGCTCTGGCGATCTTTTCATAATTCAGTGACATTTCTTGAGGATACACCAAATGTGGTAGTGGATACTTCCATTATAAGGATTTAGATATTATATACATTAATCGCCCACCTAAAGCTCATTTGTGATTGGTGCCAGAGTGCTTTCTAACTAATTTGCATATGTTGTCATATTGAATATGCCAATGTTGCTATAAGAATGGTAAACTAGTTTCCAGATATTGGGGTTGAATTCCAGAATTAGGCCTTGTTGGTGAAATCTACAAGGCATCGTCTGAAAGTGGTACTTATTCTGATGCATGGATTGAGAATTTGCCATTTCATTCGAACAACACTTCTTTCTCTATGGAAAACGCCATCGTGTTGTTAAATTCCCCCAATGTGGCATTCTAAGACTAAGGAGTTCCAGCGAGACCAGCAAAGCCCGCAACTATTGAGCAGTTCCATCATCAATGCCACACCGCTCACCCTAATTGAGCAGCAGCCTTCTGGCCTGAATGGTAAGACCTCGAGTTCCGGTGTCGCCACCCAACCACCTACCGTCTCCAGATCTGTTCCACAAGAAGCGGTTGCCGTGGGACCTCTGAAGAGGGGGTTCTGCAAAAGAGGGGGTAATCGTTTAGTGCACCCCAGATTGAGTTTGTGGGGTAAACCAATGAACACTAGACAGAGGCACAGGGATCCTCGCTACAGGAAACTACGGTTTCAAGTGAACAATTTCTTGGAGAGACCTCGAGGAAAAAAAGCCATTTTATATCACATGATTGTGTGAGTACAGATTTTTCTTTCTTTTTTATGATTATTCCCCAGCTTATGTTAATCAATGCTTCATATTGGGAACTAAGAGTACATGGGTTTTAAAGATAACAATTAAAATGTTATCTTTAAGTTTCAAACTGATATTTTTTTATATGCTTCAATTTTTGTCTGTAGGTGTGCTTCTTATTTCGTTGCTAATTTTTAAATACCTTATGTATATTTTATTTAAGCCATACATCGCTCATTAAATATCCTTCTTCATATTTCGAAAACTAAGTTATAGTTAGAATGAAAGAACAATTCGCTTATTGATCTTATCACTCATTAAATATAGATTTACAAAATTGATCTCATAAAGATTACAAGTATTTGTATATTGTAAGATTACAAGTATTGTAATCTACAAGCATTGTAATTGTAAGATTACAAGTATTGTAATCTACAAGCATTGTAATTGTAAGATTACAAGTATTTGTAAATTCTTAATAAGGAAGATAGCTTTAATTAACTGCTACTGACATTAAAAATTGTTAATTTTTAAAAATAAAAATTTTGACCTTTTGATAATATGATTAACAAAAAAATAAAAATTAAATCCCATAAAAAATGTTATGATACAAAAATATATATTAAATGATAATTCAAAATGCCGATATAAATATTCATAGTCAATATTTTGCCAATAAAAAGGAATTTTTTGTGTAAACTCTGAAGATCAGATGATATTACAAATACATAAGTAGTACATAAAGTATAATAATAAATAGTTTTTAATGACCTTATAGATAATAAAATTTATTTTTATTAAATTGAAATAATAAAAAATTTATTGATAAAATATTCGACATTGAAAATTTTCATTACTAAAGGACAAATGGATTATTTGTAAAATAAATTTATTTCAATATCGAATTTCTTTTAATTAAAAAAATAATTTTCGGTATGGAATTATTAGTTTAGAAATATTTCTTAAAATTAGATGATCAATTTTTTGTTTGTTTTAAATGCAATAAAATTTGGAAAAAAATAAAAGGAATTTTTATTTTTTAAACAAAAAATTAAAACAGATTATTTCAGAATCCTTTAAAAATATCTTCGAGTAGAACTGTTTAGATAGTGATGGTTTGAAATCCTACATTACATTATTTAATAAATAATTATATGCCTTTGGAAAACTGGCGCATAAGAAAATAATATATTTATGAGTTTAAGATTATGGCATTAAGATTTGATGCAGTAGACGAATTAATTTTCTTCCAATCGCAAACTTAAAAAGGAATTTAATTTGCTGTTTTTTGTTAAAATTGTAACTTCTTTCCTCTCTTTTGCAAAAATATCTTAGTAAAAGAATCGAATAATATATCTCTAAGAACCGTTGTGGAGATATAGAGTGTATATTTTTGAGTAGGAATTTATCTGTGATGAAAATTATTTTGAGGGAGATTTTCTTTAAAATACAAAGTTTCAATTCGCCGTCTGGGATTATGTAAATACGATTAAATACAGTGAAACGACAGGTTTTATAAATTATATTTTGATCTTTAAAACAATTTTTAATTATTAGAATTACTCAATAAACTAAAATTATTCCATAAAATATTGACGATGTTACTGTATTTTGAATTTTCAAAAAATTTGAATATCTATAAAATAAACATATAATATAAAGACGGAAAATATCGTTTGATGAAATATTTCTAGATTGGATGGTAAACCATAGAAGTGTTTAAAATAAAAATCAACATTTAATTGCTCTTATGTCAAACAAATAAATTCACCATAATTTAAAACATAAATATCAAACTATTTTTAAGGCATTTAAATTTAAAAGTACAAGTTATTGAGGGATTACAAGCAATTTTCAATAATAGAAAAGAATGATAATAGCAATATTATCTCTGTTAATTGGGAAAATTGTAATCATTTTTTGTAACCATATCTTTTAAGTTATCTTTTTAAGTGATTTAATTGTTTATCAATTGTGAAGAATGAATTATTACTCGTTTCATTTAATATGGTATTTAATTTATAAATATTTGGAAACCAATATTTTATGTTCAAATGAATTTAATATATGGCCTAAAAATTCAAAATCTTAAAAATGTTGAATTTTATATATAACAGAAAGATTTTACTGTATCAAGTACGATTTAAAATGCTTAACTGAAATAAAGTAATAATTTTTTAAAATGTAATCGAATACTATTTTACCAATAATTTAAAAAACGGATGTCCTGAGCTGATCATGATAATTCAAACATTTTGAACAGAATCTTTACTTTACAAACATAATCTTTTAATTACAAACATTTTTTACTTGATAAATATTCTGCTATTTATCACCTGAAATTATAGCTAAAATGTTGCAATTATCCTGAATTATACTAGGAATGAATAGTCAGGATTGTTCATTTCTTATTTACAAGTACAAGGAATACTTCTGAATTATAATGATTGAATATCGCTTTTGTAACTACTAGGCAATATGTACATATTTTATAATTAAGGTATTAAATTATAAAAAATTTCTAATTTTAAATTAAAATTATTTAAAACTAAAAATTTTACATTACATTTTAGTTTCAATATCATTAATATAAATAATTTACATATAAACTAAGATTCTAAGAATCTTCGGTATACGAAAAAAATTGGTTGGGGCTAAAAATTTGATTAATTTCTTTTTTGTTGTGGTTACTATTTTATTGAATTTTTTGTTTATATAAAATGAACCAAATTCGAGGAAATGAGCATAAATAATTTCTCCTTCTTCAAAATTATTAAAATATTTTAAGTTGCAAGGACTACACAATTCATAAAACTTAAATTCATTCAAATTATTCTATTAAGACTTTTAATTTATTTTAAAGCATTAATCCTTAGATTTCTGATTCTTAATTCTTGTATACCGAAGGAAGAAAGATCCAATTAAATATTTATTATTTCGAAAAATTCTTCTAAAATTACAAGATTGAAAAAAATAAATAAGAATATTTTGTTAATCTAAGAAAAGCTTAGAATAATATTATATCAACTGTTTAATAAAAGATAGAATTTGATTAGAATTTTCACATTGAGAATAATTAATGTAAACAGAAATGCACCTTACGTTAAAAAAACGTTTGATAAGTAGTTAAGAGAGGGGGAAAAGCTGAAAATTTGATAAATTCAATAAATAATAAAAAATAAAATTTAATTAAATATAACTTTTATCAAATTGTCAAATTATGTTAAAATATTCTGTGTAACATTAACTTTCGCTCAAAAACGCTTCTTTTTTTGGCTATTAGATAAAAAAATTACTTTAAAAAAACCATACATTGTTAAACATTTCGATATTTGGTTGTAGCAAAACTTTCAATTTTGGCGATATATGGCAGTTGTATATATGGTGTCTTGTTCTTATAAATTTTTTCCTGTTATTCAATCAAATGATTTATAATAGATTTATTTGAATTGTACGCTGAATTTGAAGGTTTAAACATGAACTACTTGTGCATATTTTTTTTTGGGGGGGGGTGATCAGAATATTGCTGTAAGTTACACTAAAATATTAAAAAAAAATGATTTTGCCAATCTCACTTATGTTTTCTAAAACTGAAAATTCAATTCAAGTTAAGATTTCATTGAAAAAAGGATCCAATTTTTGGATTTGTTAAAATATTAAAATTAGTTTAATATCGTAAAAGACATGTAAATAGAATATATCTAGTTGATTCTTTTTTTCAGTTAGAATTATAAACTAATATTTTGAAGAAATCAGTTGAGGAAAAGAAGTTTAATAAAAATATTTCTTGTTATAAATTCATTCATTATATTTAATTAAATTTTAAAATTTGAGATAACATCTAAACGTTTAAAAAAGTTTCCTTATCAAATAATTGTCACTTTTTCAGTTATTGAATAGTTATTTAGTTGATTTTATTGTGTTAATCATTTATATCAGTTGAAAGTTAATTATTTATTTAATTAAATTTATATAACGAATTCAATTATTAGTAATACCACTTATTTTTATCATTTTATGCTTTATAATCTAAACACGTTGTAAAATAATAAAAATAATTCTCATTACTGCTAATTCAATAAATAAATAAATTAAAACATTAGTAATACTAATTACTTTTATTATTCTATGATCTGTTTACCAGATTATTAACATCACAGCTTGTTAAAATGACCATCTAATTATTATAATTAATAATGAATTAAAACGTAATGAAATTAAATTTTATGTAGCTAAATTTAATAAAATTAAATGCGTTAACTACATTTAAATGTAAAGAAAAGTATTCCAATTTTAACATGAATTTTGAATTTAAGATATCGTTTGGTAGAAATTATTCTAATGAGTTAAATTCTTTTTAAATGATTTTCCTGTAAATAATAATCCTAATACCTCTAAAAGTAGGTAATAACATTTTATGGGTTTAATATTAATAAAAAAATTTCAAATTTTTATATGAAATTAAAATTATTTCATTCTAATTTTTTTTAAATCCAAATGACACTTTTTAATTTTATTATTTCTAATATGTGTTCTAAAAGAACTGATGCGCCGATAAGTCCAAACTATTAGCGAAAGGAAAATAATCCTTATTGCCTACGTATTTCGGAAATATACTTATGGTTCTCTTTCCTACTCTTGACACTGGTCAAAGAAATTCAGATGAGTATGTCATAGTAAAATTAGATAAGGGAAAAAATTCTGTTGTGTTCAGGTACATGCATACTTATTTCACAGTTCTTCTGTATGTATAAATTATAATTCTCGTGGTGAAGCAAATTGAAGACAATTCCACAAACTCTTCTTTCTGACTACGCACCAGTAAAATTATGTTTACACTCATACACACGCACGTACACGCGCGTATTCACAGTAATTTTCTTATCTGAATAAAAATTAATTACGATTTTCAGTTTTTCTGCTTATTGAATTCTATATATTTTCCCTTTTTTTCTTGAAACTTTTATAATGCTTACTTTTATAAATTATGGTTAAGGAACTAAGTTCTAACTATCAAATCTCGAATGAATTTTGTAATTTTACATCGTCTTAACGATGAAATAGTAAAATATATTTATATTTTCTATGCGTTGCTGTTACAATTCGAGAAAATTCTAGTATTTGTGAAAATTTATGTCTTGTAATGAAGTATTTAAAAAGAAATTCTAGGTTGACCAAGGAGTCATTTTGACTCTCTAAGAAAAGTTTTCGTTAATTCTCTGCAAGACTATTATTGTCGTATTTTATGAGAATATTTTAATTTATTTATTCTTGCATTTTTAATCAAGATATTTTTCATATATATATTTAAGTTATATAATCACAAATATATTTCTTTTTTTTTAAATTTCTGAGGAATATATAGAGTATACCCACTTTTACCAAAGGGATCATTTTGGCCATTCGAATAAATATTCTTGAGGCTAGATACATTTATACGCTTAATAGAAACACACACATATATAGGTAGGTATACATATAGAAATAAGTATGGGATAGTAAAATGTGTATATATATATAAGAAGCAAGAGGATGTTGTAGGTTGTTAGTAAGAAGGCGTGTGAGTTAATGTTATAGTTGAAGATAATGGTAGAAGAACATATAATATTGAAGACCTAGATTAGAAAATAAATACAGAGGAACTGTCCTTTCCATACACGGCACCTCAACAAATATATTGGAAATAAAAAAAAAGTTTTTTTTCTACTACATAGCTCAATTTATATTTTTTTCTAATAAAAAATATATCATTTTCAAACTTTCGGTAGAAATAAGTATATGCCAATTCCTGGTAAACCTTGTGTTAAGAAATATTTAACTTGGAAATGATGAAATGCATCAAAGTGTGGGATTAACATTAGTCAGATGATTTCATATTACTCTCGTTTACAGAACAACTTTACGTCGTGAAACAACATGCTTTAATTAATGATTGTTCGACAATGTGGAAATTAAAGCATTCTGGCAGAAAATAATAGTGTTTTGACTTTGGTTTACCACTTAAAAGTAGTTAATTCTAGAATTGTGTGGATTTCTTGATTTTAACCACCACGGAAATTCCAACTTATGGAGTGAAAATTAAGGAATTATATTTTGAGAAGGCAAAGCATTGAAACGATTGTTATGTTAAAGTAGAGGTGCTTTTATTTTTTAATTAAAACTGCTTTCATGCTTTTATTTTCAGACGTAAGTGAAATTAAAAAGTTTACTTTTCTTAATAAAATTAATCTGTAGAATTTTTTTAAAAAAATATTTGGTGAATTAAATGAACTGACTGATCAGAATTTTTGAAATTCTAGTCATTTAATTTCAAACATTTTCTACAATTACACAAGATTAATTTTAAATATCTAAAATTCCAAACTTTAAGTTTAAAAAGTGTAAATATTTAGAACTTTACTATCTATTCATAATTCAGTGTTGTGTATGTTTATTTGCTGTGTAAAAAAGAATAAACTGAATATTAAATTAAAGTTGTTCATTTGTATTTATATATTTTGATTCATTTAGTAAATAATAAGTAACCTTTTATGTAAAAATGTTAGATTTTACAGGATGAAAGCTTTCAAATTAATTAATATAATGCTATGAGATTAAATTTGTATTAAATCGAAGCGCTTTGTTTTATGAATTATTAATATATTGAGTGTTGGTTTAAGAAATATTAATCACTTTTTTGTGTAAAATAAATATTATTCCGTTTTGTATCACAAAATCTTTTTATTTAAAATATTTCTGAATCTTTGGCTGCATATTCATTAAATAATTTAGATTATTTACATTGTTAGAAATCAGTATCTTTTGCGTTTTGAAAAGTTTTTCATATTATTAACTAAATACAAGACCGAAAGAAAAGAATTTGCTCAAAATTAAGTCACAAAATAATTTTTATCAGTTATTCAGCCAATCGATGATTTAAAATATTTTTTAAATTCTTTGAAAAATAAGCATTGTTTCATGGTTAAAGAAACATTAGAGAATCAGAGAAGAATTTTTTTCAAAACCTTTAAAATGATAAATTTCTATTGCTTTAAAAAATGTTTAAGAATTTGAAACTATCTGAAATTATGTTCTGATGTATAACCTGGCATACATTATTGTTAAAAAATGTTATATTATTTTGTAATACAATCTAAGAGCATTTTTAAACCCACAATTTATTACATATTATATTCGACAAATAAATATCATTTCCTTTATTGTAAAAATGGTTTTGTAAAAATGACTTTTCAGCTGTTATTTTAATTTTCATTCTTTATCAGTTATTTATTTCACCAATGTATATTAAGTATATTTTTATAATATTTATTATTTGTAATTTATATTTTGACATTTTCTTATCGTCTGTGATTATATTTCGACATTTTACTTATTGTCTGCAATTACAAGTGAAAGATTAGAATAATTTGACGGGAAAAAGTTGGAAATATTCAAATTCTTTATTTTAGTTTTGAAAATGATAATAAAAAATATATTCTAGGAAATATATTTATCTTGGATCAATCTTATGATAATCACATAACACAATAAATATGACACTATAACTAATCTTTGATAAATTTTCGTTTTTTAAAAAGCTAGAATGTCTAAGAATATTTCATTGTAACAGGAGTTTTAACGCTGAATTTTGTGATTTATTATTTCAATCATTTGATGCCGACATTATTTAAATTGATTACATTAAACAATGTTGCTTAAAAATTTGTACAATTTAAATGATATCTTAGAAGAAAAAACTAAAATATTCTGTACTGAGAAAATTTGCAAAATCTAATTTATAAATTACAAATTTGGAATTATTTTGTTTTTGAGATACTGAAATCAAAAGTGTAAGTTTTTTTCCGGTTTATCATTTCTTTTAGATATATGATGAATATATTTGTGGTAAATATCTTTGAAATAAAAATAAGTGTATGCAAAATTTCGTTTCTTATCCATGGAAATTAATTTATTACAAAACAATTAAAAGTTTCAGGTCAGTTTAATTTTTATACCAATATCATAATTTGTAAAAGGAAACATAAACTATTATGGTTGAAATGTAAGATAATGTACATACATGCCAGGCGATATGTAGGATTATGTATGTCAAACGGCATCATACAGTATGTTATATGATATATAATACGGTGAAATTTTTGTATAATATCTGTCTTTAATAAGCAGTTGATTCGTTGCAAGTTTTGATTGTTTTTCATTTGGGATAATCTCTTGCAAATCTGCAATAATCTTCTGCACCCTCTCCCCCAGTTTTTTCACATTAGATACCCATGTGGTCATCTTAATCCCAAATTGTCAAGCACTTACTATCCCATTGACTGTTTGTATAAAAATAAAATATGGTCTGAAGATATACATATTTATCCATGTATATATGTTCTTATTAAGATTCAAATGTAATTTTTTATACGAAAAACAATTATTGAACTCAGATTGTTTTTTCCTTACATTTTCTGCATGCGTTCTCATTTTCCCCATTGAAATCATGTAAAAATTATTATTTTTTTAATGCAAGCCGTTTTTAACTGTATAAAAATATTGGATAAATAATAAATCTACATTTATTCATATAGTTTACACTTGAAATTTTTTTAGAAAAAGAGCCTGAAGCATAGCAATTTGAAAATTCATATATTTTGTCTTTTA
>JAPMOQ010022275.1:0-14186 GCA_026543055.1 Argiope trifasciata
ACTTAAAAATTCTTAATCATATATACAGAAGTCAATATTGTGAAGTATACCATGATTAAAGTTTAAAAAATTATAAATAATTTGAAGCACTAAACTTACCAGTAATAAACATCAATTTATAACTGGCAGTTCTCACTTGTTTAAACTGTTGCGATGCAATGAATAATTAATCAATGTCATTGACATGTAACACCGTTATTTAATTTTCTTTTGATAAAAAATAGCAGTAACGATTTCAAACCCACTAGCACAAAATTGCAAGCAATGCTTTCCCAAAATCTTCACGACAATGAACAGTATTCAGAAACCCGAACAATATGGATAGACATCACAACAATATAATGAATCAATAATAAAAGTGTAAACAGTCGGAAAAGATTATATACCTAACAATTTCTTTTTATTTCCATTTTAAAATTAGAATATGAGTTTTACCTTTTATGTATTAATTAAACATAATGCATTTTTGATCTTCCAAAAATACTGTATTAGAACAATTATGTAAATAAAATATCAATACACCATATTTTCAAAACGAATTCGAAACTATAAAATAATTTCTCCTTCTCTATCATAATATGAAATCCGAAACAGATTCCTAAGTTTTGTAGGCATTCTCGTTTGATTTTTCAAATATTTATGAACATATTTTTTTTCGTTATTAAACGTTGTGAGATAAGCAGCACAAATGATAAAACAATAATTAATATCAAGTTTACTACCAGCAGATTTAATCAACATCGCAGTTATTGCTATAGCAAATGCGGTTGGAGTTATTCATAAACGATTCATATCCTTATAATATTAAGTTTTTTACATTGAATATTAAATAACTAAGCATAAAGGCATTGAACTAAACAGTAAACCTGTAAATTACCTGCTACAGAAGCCAATTATCAAGCTAAGCAACTAATCATACGCTATTGTTTATACATTTCAGCACGGTTAACCTAGATACTTTCACGGTATGTTTAATTTGCTAGGATTTATTGACTTAGAAAGGAGTCATAATATTTATCCTATTAAAAATTAATACTTTAATGCTAGGAATGGCACTTTACTGAGTTACGATGCGAAGATGTTGCATTTCGAGAATATTCACTGATTGGTTAAATCCCCGGTTTATGATGTTCTTTGTTAATAATAAATATCATAATAAACTAACTCAGAATAATACATAAGCTCCAGAACTAGAACTGCTTTTGGGATTTCTATATTTAAGAAGTTTTTGAAAAACAAATGCAATGCTTTGATTATGCAATATTACTTCTGGGGCATTCTTCTATTCGTAGATAAGCAAAGGATTATGTATAATCTTTGAAATAATGTATGTAAATTAAAAGAAATTACTAGGAAATACTTGTTAGAAAGACTAGATATAATTTTCCTTTTACTAATAAATTGACATTAGGAATATATTTTCTTTCAAATGATAAGGTATTAGATAGATGAAAACATTTTTTTTTTTCATTTTAAAATTTTAGCTACCTAAATTATATAATTATTACCCTTTACCTGATAATATTTAAAAATTTGCCTTATACTACATGCTATTACATTTCTTTTCATTGAGAAATGAAAAATATTACCTCTAAACCCCTTTTCGACACCTATTTGGTGACAAGCATGATGAAATCAGGTGATAAAGGGCTAATAGCAATAACAAATATATAAGGAGATTTCATTTACTTAATTTATCTCAAATCCTTACGATTTTCTTCCCTGTTTTGTTAAACTCTCTCTTAGAATATGTTTGGTGCATTATCTAAGCTGAGAAATCAAACAAAATAGATCTAAGCTGGGAAATCAAACAAAATAGATCTAAGCTGAGAAATCAAACAAATAGTTTTAGATCTCTTTTTTGTAAACAAATATAACTGTTTATTGCTACCACATTTTATCTTTAATTTCAAAGCCATTAGTAGTAATTATTAAAACGTTGACATGATGTTCATATACTTGTGATTTATTTATTTCCATTATAATATTAATATTTGTTAAATCTTGAACATCAACATCATTCAACATTTCTTTTACAAATGAAATCATAATTCCATCTTTTTAATGATTATTTTGTTTAACCCTGCTACTTTAATGGTGGCTTCTGTATTATCCTACGATGCATATTGGCATGGCCAATGCCAAACAATACATGCTGGAATAATTATGGAAGTTGAAGAAAGAGGTATAAGGTCGGAGCAGATATAGCTATGTTTTTTGCTGAATTAAGATGATTCACTTAAATCGGAGATCTTCTCTTGAGCTTGTAGTTTTTGCCACATCGCAGTTAACCACATTATGGCTCTCTTTGTCAGAATGTCTTTATAGAACACGGATGACAGAGTTAAACTGAGGCTTACTTACTTAAATATACAGAGAAAATACAAAATATTCCATGTTTAATAAATGTAGAGAAAGACTTCAGCTGAACCCCATTTCTGGTACTATTACGTGTATCATTTAAATGCAATCATAAAATTTATTGTGATTCATTAAAATCTTATTTACAATAAAATTAAATAAAATTGCCCATAATCTAAATAAAAATAATATTTAATTGATTGGAAATTCATGAAATATTTTTAATAAAAAATGATATGATATGATAAAAAAATTAGAAAATTTAATTGTAAGGAAATTTTAAATATTTAAACTATAATTTGTGAATATAATCATAGACTAATAGTTTCCTTCATTAATCTCTTAGGAAAATAGGAATTCTCCTCAGAGTTTTACATAAAATTTTATTAAAACTCAATTTGAATTCAAAGTCATATAAAGTACATAATTTTCTACTTTTATAACATGATTAAATATAACTTTCTTGAACAAAGTAATTTTATTGTATCCCCGAATTAGGAGGCAATAATACTTAACAGAATTGTTAAAAGCATAATCGGCATTCTTATTTCTCGATTACGTCCATCTAATTAATAGGTAAAACATTAATTCGATCTTTTCTCTCTTGCACACGAAGGATTTAATACGTATTTTCTTATTCAAGTTACTCCTTTAGCGACATCGATATCGATAAATTGCTCCTTAAGACAATTTTTACTCAAAATAAAATTGATTATTACTCCGGGGTGAAGATAAAAGATTAAGAAATTAACTGAATGAAGAAAACCGGACAATATAAACCTACTTAGATTTGAAAGGTATACAACATCATTATAGAGAGCAAATTGCAACAGAACTTTCACGAAGATAAATAGACTTGTTTGACACTCGGAATTGTGCACAACTTTGTATAAAGCACCTCATAATAACGCAGTCCTTTCAACAATAGATCGTGGCTTTGATAAATGAACCTGCTGGTATATTGTATGTATTCACAGCATAAGATCGCCATTTGGACTACGTATTGTTGTTGTCTGGGCATTTCGCCATATTGTACTCACAGCAATAAATATGTTTATAGTTAGGAGAATATTATTTGTCCATTCAATTTACAAATTTGTTAAAAATTACTCACTCTAGTAAGGGTTTAAAGCGATAAAATATTTTCTTGTCATGATATGAGATAAGGAAAAGCTCACTGATTTCAATATATGAAATTTAGTGTTATTTTGTACCTAAAATTACAGTTCTGTAGTTAAATTTGGTTTTGTCGGTCCGAAAAAAGAGTCAAAAATGAAAACTTGGTTTTCTTTGATATGTATTAACAGCATCTCAGTTATTAAACGTCAAGAATACGTCGTGGTTGGCCCACTAATAGGCTATTTCGTAATTATTGCTCGCCTTTAGTTTAAGGATAAAAATAAATTTATTAGAGAGAGAATATAAAAAACTTTTGGTTTACAAAGCACTTTAGATTGGTACCTTAGATTCTTTCAAAACTATTTGGAATTTTTTCCTATCTTGACTTAAAAACGTAATAAAAATATTTTCAATTATAAGTGGTTACAAGATAATCTGCTTTAAACAGATTATAAAATAGCTTTCAGGGCGGTAGTTCTTCACAAACACATTTAAAGTCCAACTTTTCCAATCCAAGTTTTCAAGTAATCCAAGCAAATCCAAGTTTTCAATAAATCTATAAGTGATACATAAATAAGAAAGCTTTACATATTAAGCATATATATGAGTGAATTTTCAACTATTAAATTAATGCTGTAAGATATTATTTAAATACATCTCTAAGATAATCAATATGTGCATATTTCCTTTAAATTTAAATAAATTTAAAATACAATTTTAAAAGTTATTATAAAATCTCCCAATGAATTGCCAATTTATAAGCATCTGTGACTTTATCATTTAATGCTATTTCATCTGTTATTGGGTCATGTAAAATTAGATTATTTTAGAGATAGATATTTTTATTAATTTAAAAACCGAATTATGAAAGGCTAAATGAAAGGGACATCAAATCTTTAATCAAGTTTGCGAGTTTATGCAAAAGCAGAAATGAATTCATTATTAAATCCAATATTTATACAAAGTGAAAAAAGAAGCACGGTCTTTATTTAATAAAAATACAATTAAATCTTTCTCTTCAGTATTGATAAAAAAAGTGAAATCCCTTGAACCATGTCATTATGAAAGTCTGTTACTTTGAATAAAAATTGAATAAGTGCAGTAAGTTTAAGAACCTGATATACTTTTAGTTATATGTAAATCATAACTTGCGAGATATCCTACATAAGATAGTTCTTATTTACGATAAGATAAATAAAAAATAATAATTCCCTTTCCAGAATCTGTGAGAATCAGGGAAAGACCAAGCTTTAATCATCCCTTAGGGGATCAACTGAGTTGACACTGACACCAAACGATATAATTCTTGGGGTTATCGGGACATTTCTTCTCTCGGAGACTATTACTTCTCCTCTGAGAGAGCCACGAATCATTTGTGATGCGTGGAAGTCATAGAAAATTGTTTGAGTACTAGATAATAAAAAGTCGGAACGAATTATTGTATCGTAGCGATACTTAATTTCATTCTAATATAAGAAGCTCAAAATTTCTTTTACCGCATGAAAAGTTACAAGAATTGAATTAAAAGCAATTTCTGAGAAATAATAATCTTAAAAATACTATCTCCCTACCTTATTTTTTTATTTTATTGAAAATAAATGAACTTGAAACTTTTTTTTATCATTTATTAATTTGTTAATACAATTTTCAAATTTAATTGAAATTAGAAAATTGTAACTTGAAGAACTGAAGATAATGTTTTTTTCTATTATTTTCTATCTATCGTATAAATGGACAGATTTCACAAAGACAGGGATATTATTTATGAAAAGAAATAATTATGATAAAAAGCTTTGATAATGGATTGAAATGTGTTATTTAACAAAAATGCATTAGAACTGTGGAACATCATTCAGATAATCGTTATAATAACAACATTAAAATATTTTCTTTCTGCAATTTATTTGAGGAAGCAGAAGATATCTAGGATTACAACTTTCCCTGTGATTAATTTTTTATTTTTATATCTAGAAAACTGTCATGTTTTTATTGATCAAAATGAAATTAAATTAAAAAAAGCATTTAAACAGAGTAAGTAAGTTTTTTTCTTGTTAATTATTAAAGATGATTGCTCAATAAGGGTTCAGGGCTTAAGAGTAAATCAATAAAACAACCACATAAACTTATTATTCAAAATTAAAATATTTATTTGTTTTTTATTCCCTCATTATATAACTTTCCTAGATTTTTCATTATAAATATGATTATAAGATTATAATAAAAAACTGAAATGAAGATGAATGCGTTGGCTTGGAAGCAAAAAAAAGCTTTGAAATTTTCCAAGTTGTCTGATAATGATATTTAATCAAAGTCCTTCCACAGACTCAAAGATAAATGCATGCCTATTGAAGTTTCAAAACGGTTCATGAAAGTCATTGTGGCCTGCATTTTTTATTTGAACTTCAGCTTGTATCAAGCCATTTTAATGAGACAGAAAAATAATAGGCATCTAGAACAAACTTTGAAAGAAAACCTTTTTTCGTTGAGAGTTGTTAACAAATTAATCCTTTTATTTTTCTCTGGTTATCATTATTTCATTGTGAAATGACAAATCTTTCTATCGTTTTTCTTAATCAGAAACTTTTCCCTGTTGTGTTTGTAATTAAATTTGTCAATACCCTCATCATTTTCTTGAAACTGAATTCGATTTGTTGTTAAGGGGCTTTTTGCTACGTAATGCTTTTTTATATTCTGATAGTATAATTGATGGAAATTAATATAATAGATGAAAATTAGCATAATTGATAAACTATTAATACTGACAATGTTTGACGATATATCTTTGCGTATGTTTAGTTAATTTTATTTACTTCTCTCTCTCTCTCTCGATATTTAATTATCGATATTAATATATTATTATATACTAAATTATCGATATTTTCCAGTGTAACTGCATTGTAAGAATGTACATTCATTGGATATATATTTAATACTGACTAGAAAGAGAAAAAATTTGAAGTCCTAAGAATTTCTCAACTCAAAAATTACAGAGAAGAATCCTTGTATTCTATTTTCCTTGAAATCAAGAAATCAGCAAACGCTCAAAACACATACAATGAGAAAAACCTGTTGCATCTGAAGAATCTTCCAGAAAGAAGCCCACAGCTACTATTTGTTACAATTGTTCTGGATTTTTTCACTCTCCTCGGAATTGCAAGCTGACCCATAAACGTATAAAATGTGGAGGCTCCCACCCAATAAAAGAATGTGAAATCAAAGAAATAATATCTGACCCAGTCTGCATTAACTACAATGAAAGAGGACACCTCGCAGCAAGGAAAGGTTGATGCAAATTCCTTAAGCTTAACTACAGATCAGGAACACCCACATATGCCAAAATTACCAAAAAACGTTATCACAAACCCAATATCAACCTTCCTATGCCCCCACTCAAGTTTAAAAATCAACACCCCCCCCCTCCCTCCTCAAGAAACAAGCTCGAATCCACCATTGGAAGAAGTTACAGATACTGAAATTTATAATATGAGATATGTTCTCGAAGCTCTTAAAGAATTCAAAAGCATTCTTAATGAATTCCCAGGACATCTGAAGGCCACAAAGTTAGCCAACGCCACTAAAGACGCCAAAGAAAAGAAGCTTATTATTCTTAATGCATTGATGGAATAGCTATCTCAAGTCCATCCACCCACCTTCCAATAGCGACATTCCGATTGGCTTTCACAGGTGCACTCCCTGAACCTGCTCCTCCTGATTGGACAACCATTCGTTCGCTCCCTCGATCACTCCAGACATTATAGTTTCTTCCTCATTTTTTCTTCTGATCTTCTCTGCTTATGTTCAGATCACATCGAAGACGTAAACGGTAAATATTAACTGTCAGGATTGTAATTATTTTGTCATCAACCGATCACGCATTAATCTCAGGGGCTCGGCGCTCCGTCAACAATTTCATTTAAGTTACGTGTGATGGTAATATGTTTTGGATTGAAAGTATGCATACAATTTTTCCACTGACACCATTAACATTGAAATTATATATATATATATATATATATATATATATTGTATCCTTCCATATATATTCCATTTTTAAGATTGAACTTTTGAAAAGATTTCTTAAAACGTAAATTTCATACACTTTCAAGCAGGAAAAACGGTATTTCATTATAACTATTATTATCAATCAAACAGTTAGAAAAGAAGAGAAGAATCACATTGTTTATTTTGAATGCTAGCGAGCAAAAAATTTGTAAATATTCTTTTCGTCTTAAAAATTTTTAGATAACAATTACGGCTTCTGAAGCAAGTATTATTGATTATTATGAAACTTGTAAATGATTTATTTATGACAAAAAAAGTCAATTAAAATGACTCTGTTAATTAGTGAAACCCATTGATAAGTAATTGGTAAACTTAATCAACTTCATTGAAATGCTTATTAGTTATCTTGTTTTCAGACTCAAATAAATATTAACGTGGAAACATTTTAATGAGAGAAACGGAATGCTTTTTTTTTTACTAACATGTTTTCTTGATTAGCTTTTATTTAAGGACACGAAAAAAATATGAAAAAAAAGCGAAATCACTTATAAAAAATAATTGTTGAAAAAAACAATTGAGAACCAAACACTTCTTCATAACAAAGCATCTGCACTCCTCCAACTAGTTTTTTTTTCTTTCATTGACTTATTCTTTTCTTTATTTAACTTTTTGTACAAAAAAAAAAGAAGAAATTTTATAAAAAATAACATGAATTAAAAAAAGAACATTAAAATAAAAATAAATAACTGCAATATGGTATTCTCATATTATAATACAGCCTAATCTTATTAAATCATATTTATCTTGACTAATTCATAGATATTCTATTACATATAATACTTGTATATTTTGTATTTTCAAAAATAATTTTCTCGGTTCATACTTGTTAGTACTGTTTACATAATCTATTTCGCACTTATTTTCTTGTGATTGGAGTTCAGAAATTTTATGTTCTTATTGCTACTTATGGTACTGGTCATAGACAAGGTAGGACGAAAATGACGATTTATACCGAATTAGTACAATAGCTTCTGAAGGTATAGGTCCCTGAGGGCATAAATCTGACTTCTAGCTCATATGAAGATGACACACACACACTCGCTTGCTTAACTTATAGGGGAGGGAGCTCTTTCACACCCCTCACAGATAGAACACAAAGAACAACCATTTCAATAAATATACAAATATCTAAATATTTTACTTTATATCGATAAATGGAATAATTAAATCAACTATCAAGTAAAACTATCAGTGAAATATATAATTTTAAAGAATATATGCAAATTACCATTTCCTTACTCCTTACTGAACGTAAAACCATAATTGCAAAACAAAAAAGAAGGTATATAATAATAATTTTTTCAAATATTGTATTTACAAAATACATATAGGAAACAATATATTCTTCACTATAATCAGATATTCTTACTTGTAATATATATAGTTAGAAATATCCTTTAATAGTTTATATATTAAACATTGATTCATATAATTGGTTCATAACAGATATATGATTAAAAAATAGTATTTTGATTCCTTTCATTACAATATCATGAAAATCCATTCAAAAACAGATTTTGCTAATGTTTTTCTGATGTTGAAAATGAATGAATTTAACTTCAAAAATATTCCACCAGGATAAATTATATTTAAACTTAATGTCCCCATTTCTTGATTCTTACAAAATTCCCTATTATTATTAAAAAAAACAAATAAAACATTCAGTTACCTTTAGAACGGAAAAATGCAAAAGATGAGTTGTTGCAATTTTGATGCTGATGCCATTAGTTGCCATTACTTTTGAATAATTTATAACTCAAATACTAATGTCTTCATTTTTCTTTCCTTGAAAAAAAGTTAATGATTGTTCCTTGAACTGAAAACATAATTATTTGTTCCTACAGATGTTTTCAAAAAATACAGATTAATTTTCTACAGACGCAATATTGATCATTATTTGAAGGTATACTAAGTTTGATAGAGGAATAATTATTGCTTCGAAAGCAGCAACTTATATTTTATGTGACTTGATACATTTTAACTCTTACTTTCCAGTTTCATTTTTACCACACACTATTGAGATAAATTATACACATTTTTTTTTTTTTTTTTTTTTTTTTTAGAAATGAAATAAAAAATATCGTTTGCAAATTTGTTCTAAAGCAAATGAGGACGTTTGATTTGTGTAGAACTTAAAGACTTCCTTCAGTGCAGTAAAATTCTGCTATAATTATTTTTAACCATTATTCTACACGAACTATTTCAAAATTCAAACATACTTGCTCTGTGCAATTATTTTCATTTTAATGATTTCTTAGTGAACCATATTAAAAAGACATTTCTATCTTTCGAAAACCCTGCTTCAGAAATATTATTAAAGAAACTACAATTAATGAGCACGATATTTATTTTAAAGATTTTTTTATATACTTTTTTCGATTGTAAAGCGGAATAATGTTAAAATTTTTACATTTTCCAAAGAAAATGAGGACCTTTTACTAGTTGATATAGAGGTAAAAGTGAAAAAGACATTTTTTAAAAACTCGAACTAAAAACTCGAAAAAATACTCAAAAACAAAGTTTTTATAACTTTTAAACTTAAAATGCAGATGAATGTTTTTCTATTCCAATATTTAACATCCGTTAGTTTCATTCTTCCGAACAATTATCTGACAGGTTCTTATTTATTTAAGGCTTGCCAAAATATTATAAAATATTATGTATTTACCAGATTAATGTATTTTACAAAAATATTATAAAGTAAAATAATTATTAACAATATAAGATATTCTATGAAAAAAAACATATATTTCTGATAATTTAAAGAAAATATTAATTGTTTTTATTTTGAAAAGGAACAGGAAAAAATTGTATTTTTTTAAAGTATTTTTGTATTATTTAAGTAATTATAGTACATACTTTTGATTATATCTGCTTGCAACAGGTTTAACTAAATTATTAACCTTATCAAGATATTCCTTTGTTTTTAGTTTTATATTATTTTTAAAATAATTTAAGTATATTTTATATTATCGGATATAAAATGGGATTATATTTTATATTAACAATATAATAACATCTTTTTATTCAAAATTAGATTCTGAAAGTATCCGTATCTCAAAACTTTTATTCGAGTCAATTTAGCTATAATTAATGTCATATATAAATATACTAACAACTTATATTATTAAAGTTAACAAACATTATATGTTTTATGTAAACAAAACATGACTTTTCTACAGATTAATATGCGTTTTTAAATTTTATGGATTGGTACTACATTTTATTTTTATTTTTCAGCATTTATTAATTCAGGTGGTCTAGATTTTATAGATAAATTTAACAACAGAAATCATTTTCATTTTTCTGAAATCAGAAATGTTATTTACTATCAAATATCAAAATTTTATAAATAAACATAATTTTTTTGAAAAAAAATTATTCTCCTTAATAGAAATTCATATTATTTTCTTTAATAGAATTTTAACTATTGTAATCAAAAATCCTTACAGCATTCAAAAACAGAAAAAATATTTTTTGACTTTCAAAAAAGAACGTATTTTTACTTTATCATAAACGAAAAAAAAAAAAAAACATAACTAAAAAATTAAAATATTTTTTTTTACAAATGTCAGTAATTTCAGGAATTCAGTACATCCAATTTCAGCACATCTAAAAGAAATATTTTAGAAATTAAGTCAGTTTAGCTTAAATTACGATAGTTGCTTTACTTAGAATATGATAGCAAGATTGACAAAATGTGGATAAAATTAGATACATATGGATAATCTAATCTTAACCTGTAGACATCTGTCAAATTTATAATGGAAACTAATCCAAAAACCTATATATATCTGTCTGTACAAGAACAAGATTACTATCAGATGTAAGTTTATCGAGTGGTACAATTTGGTACTTGCGTCTAGCATTTAAAATATAAATTAGTAACAGATTTTAAACCAAATCCATAAGGAATCAGATCGTTTATAAATCCGCTGGCATGCAAATATAATGCTAGAAAAATGCAATAATGTAGATAAATTTGGTATACTATATAAATATATTTGGTTCATGGTATATATATATATATATATATATATATATAGGGCCACGAGGCGTCAGTACTTTCGGCCATCGTCCATCGACGCCTCACAGAAAAAATTCCCTGTTTTAGAATCCTTGCTTGAAAGTGGCTCCTGACGAAGTTTTCAGGCCGGATTCCTTTTTTATTGACTATTTTTACTGACTATTTTTTTTCTAATGATTTTCTATTGATTATTTTGATTAGGTTATCTTATTTTGTTAATTAATTTATATTCATTTGCATTTTAGTTGTAGCTGCATTTGCGCTCTCTAAATACAATGATTGATTAAAAAACTTTTAATTCTTATAACTTGATTTAAAAACCTTTAATTCTTATAACTTGTTTAATCAGTAATGATTTTTAGTTCCGGTTCCGGTTTGGTTTCGTTGCCGTTGTTACTTCTGTTTCGTTTTAATATTCTTTGTATTGTAGATTTATTTCATTATTTGGTTCTTATTCATTTACTTTTCATTATTTGGTTCTTATTCATTTACCTTTCATTTTGTGAACTTTTGCGTGTAATTCTGAATTGAGTTTTAATTTCGATTTCGACCTAGTTTGTTTCATTTTAATTTTGTTGATCAAGAAATGGATTTTGATTGTTTTAACAATTTTATGATTGTATATATATATATATTCAAATCGGCAAAAGGATGCATGTATGCCTGTCTGAATTTCCGTATATATGTTAACATGATTATGCAATATAGAACTGACTTGGATAAATGAGGCTTACTGAAATTTGTTACTTAATGAAAGTTATAATAAATAACACAAAATGTATAGTATTCCAATCTAGATCCTGAAGATCAAACCTCTCATCTGTAGTATTGAGAAAAATATTTCTAGTGCTCAGGACTTTTCCTATAAATTAAATGTTTCGTTAATGTATGGAAGCAATACCTTAAAGGATATCTCGGCGAATACGGAGATCATATCTTTATTAAAGAGAATGCGAAAGTGTAGTTAATATCATTAACCCTGGTTTTTGTTATTCCCGATTTATTGCTGATTGAAATCCACGATTTTATTACATATTCAGAAAAAAAGAAATAAAATAAGTTCTTATATTTAAAAAATAAAACTCATACGGCGATTTTGAGGTTATTTTCAAATTTGTCTTCCATGTTAAAATTTATATATTCAATACATCACACTTCAGAGCCTTTATTCTTCAAATTAAAATCGTATATCACGGCATACTTTTAAGCATCCATTAAACATAGTTCAACATTTCTTTGTCGAAATTGAAAGTTATAATTAGTTAATCAGTTTTAATTTATCACAATCAGTTTTCGTTAAGTATGTAATTTAAGAATGAATGTTATGCTGCATGAAAATAAAAATTGGGATCAATTTGGAAAATTCGAAGTCATGTAAAATTATCGGAACTTTTCTAAATTCATGTTATTTTGATTTATAGAAATGTAGCGTGGTTAAAATTTTGAAAAATGAAACTGGTCATGGATTTACAATATACATTTTTCATTATATATATGTATATACAACTAATACAATACAAAATTAATAACAATTATTTTAAACATTTTTAAAGCAAGGCACTGTGGTAATACTTTTAACTCAATTCCTAATTCATTTCGTTTTAAATGGATAAAAGATCTTCTAGAGCCGAGCTCGATTATTATATTTAACAAAGCAAGGATAGTTTTGATGTTGCTTACCATCTATGTCAATATGATATGAAAAAGCATTTTTATTGAAAAACAGCCAATCGTACCAATTATTTGAATCAGTTCTAAACCCTTGTAGTTAAATAAAATTATATAGACTTTAATATGGAATTTATATATTTTTTTATTTGGCCCTATTAAAATTTCAAAGTATCAAGCCGATTAGGGATTAACAAGACACACTTTTCATTATATTATATAATTGTTAGATCTTAGAAAAAAGGTATGGCAGTTGAAAATTAGCTCTTAGATAAATTTATGTATATTTGATTGCTAAACTTTATATATATATATATATATATATATATATATATATATATATATATATGTGTGTGTGTGTGTGTGTGTGTGTGTGTGTGTGTGTGGTTAAGGAGAAAATTAAATTCTTTGATTGTATACTAGAAAACCCGAGACTCACACAAAAGAACGGATAAAGATGATTTATTGATCACGAAATGCAACAAAGTATAGACAAACCGACACAAAAACTACTTGCAGTAAAATAATTCCTAAGTAATATTTCAGAATTATATAATTGCAACAATACATTTTTCTCAGAGAGAACTTGTCGGGTATCAATCTCCAAAGACAGATTCTACCTTTTTGAATATTCAACGATTAACTGTACCCTTCTACGCGCTTCTGGTTTCATAGCTTTTGCGAAAAGGCATTGGTTGTTCTAGAACAAAGACTGAAATTGAAGTCCTTTGATTAATTAGCAACAAGATTCACGTCATTGTCTTCATGTCAGCAGTCACAGTTTCAAAATCGTCATCAGATTACCAAATTTCCGAGTAGACCGGGAATCATGAATTACGATTGCCATTAAAACATCTATAAAACTGCATTTCTTAATATGAAACATGCCAATTTTTTACTGCCTTTTGAACAGAGAAGCACTATTGCGCATTCGTTACTATCCATCCAT
>JAPMOQ010022279.1:0-10162 GCA_026543055.1 Argiope trifasciata
TATATATATATATATATATATATATATATATAAGTTCATTATTGTGAATTTTCTCATTTTACAAATATGAAATATCAAACACTATATTAAATATCATGAAATTGAGAAATTATACATTGCTTTTAAACTATGCAAATTTTTGAGGAAATATTTGGAAATCATTTTCGTCAAAAATAGCTTTTTGATAGTCTCATAAAATGAACCCATATAATAATTTCAACTTCTAACGATATTTGATAGAAATCAAAGGTTCTTTCTAAATATTTTATGTTAATGAAAATAACAATTTCAATTATTGTACGTCATGTAGCACTTGACATTTCTTTTATAGATTTGAAAGATTATTAATGTTTTTAACTCTCAAAAGAGTAAACACATCTTTTCAGCTAACTGAACAAAATATTCTCAAGCTTAATTATTTATTTTTTGATCCATCTCTGTTTAACCTGTTTTTATTAAATATAAAAATAAAAGGGTTAAATTCAAGTAAACACAGATTCAGAATCGCTGATCAGAATTCATTATGTTGTTATGATGGATTATGATTTTTATTTCTGTTTATCATTTGCAATTTTATTCATTTATTTAATTCATATTTAGTATTACGTTAGAATTTAGAATTGCATTTACTTGAATTTCTTTTTTAACCTTCCAGCTTGCGCGGCCGTCATACCAACATGAAAGGTCGCGTGTATTTCCCACATACTCTATAATAAATTGTAAATTATTTAAAAGCGTAACTACTAAAATTATGTTGTAAATAGCTTAATATTAATATTTACAATTACTTGAAACATTTTTCATTCAAAAAGAAGAAAAAAATTATATAAACATAGATTGCAATAACAATATAAAATGACCAGGTTAACTGAATTGATTTAAAAATAATACAAATGAAATTGCAGATATTTTGACAGCACAATTTGCATATAAAATATAGAAATATAGACTATGAACTTTGCTTCCTATCATTCGGATATGCCCTACAAAAAACAGCTCTTATATAAAAGAGAATGTCAAAAAGAAGGGGAAAAAGAATTCAGTATATCTATTTATAAAAGAAATAAAAAAAAAAAAACTTAAGCGTCTCCCATCACATATCTTCAGGGCATTTCAGATAGTGGATTCATATATCAGAGGAATGAAAAAAAATGCATAGAAAGTAAAAAAGAGGAGTAGCTCTGGTTCTTTCTCAGTACAAGACATCATTGCTTGCAGAGGTGATGTGTGGGTACTTGCTGTTCCTTAAAATATTTCATCCCCACAATTCTCAGTTTTTTTGAAAATTCACTTTTAGTTTCCCAACAGTTATCGATGGGGTTGGATGAGGTCAGAAGTGAACTAAGAAGGAAGGAAAAAATAGCACACTTTTTTTATGGCTGAATTCTTCAGACAATGGAAAGACATGCAGAGGGCAATGTGATTTATGAAGGAATGGTAAAGGTTTCAAAAAATTGATATGAATATAAAAGTTTTATAGAGTTCTTTAAGGAAAAGACAAATAATGAGCTTTAATTATGATAATATTGTGAGAAAAGTTCTTTAAGTACCTGATCAGATAAATTTTGTGTAGGAAAGTTCTTCAGATGGTGAAAAAAATGCAAAGGTGATTTGCGATTAAATGGCAAAAGTTTCAAAACTTTCGTTTAAATATAGAATATTCATTAAATTCTTTACATTAATAATGAACTTTTTATTATGATGGTATTATGATAAAAGTTCCTGAAGTGCTCTATCTGAGCATTTTTAGATAGCAGAATTCTGCAAATAATGGAAAGGTATGCAAAAGGTAATACGGTTTACGAATAAATAGTCAAAAATTCATAAACTGGTTTAAAAGAAGTTTCATTGAGTCCCTCAATGAAAATACATTAAATAATGAACTTTTAATAATGATGGTTTTGTGATAAAAAAATTTTAAATGCCCGATTTGATTAGTTTTGATCGGAAATTCTTCAGAAGATAAAAACTGATGCAGAGGATAATACGATTCACGAATAAAAATGCAAACACTAAAGAAATTTGGTTCAAATATAGAAGATTGATTTACTTAAGGAAATGAATTTTAATAATGATGGTACTGATAAAAATTCCTCAAGTCCCTAATATTATCTTTTTGTATGGCTGTTGTTGTTGTTTGTGAGTTTTAGTGGTACATGAGCCAACATTAGCTAAACTGTGCCAGTCGTATGATTAGATTATTGATAACCGTGGAAAAGAGACAACATTAAAATAATTATATCTAAATATATTTTAAACGAATTACATTAAAAGATTGAATTACACATTGTAAGAAGTTTAAAATGTTAGTAGATAAAACTGTAAAACCTAGATATATCCGTTGAAGCTGATTGCCCTAAAAAACTGAAAATGATTTCCATGGGTATTTACACCCACTAAGTCTGACATTGTTAGTGATGAAGTTTTTAAAAAAATGAATAAGCTGAGTATTAAAATTTGGGTACGCAATCAATATATGATTAACACTTAAAATGGAATTGCAAGTAGGACATGTAGGTTCCTTTCACTGAATAGAAAATAATTGTGCTTAAGACGCAATAGTAAATATTTGTGCATAATAGTAAATATTTATGATTTGTGTCCAGCACGCAGACGAGTTAACTTCAAGTCATGTAAATACAAAGGCAGAACCGGCCACAGACCAATTGCAGGTTTAGCAGCGTGCAGTTTACCATTTATTTTTTAATCTCACGTTTCTTGCCATAATCCATGTATGAAATTAGCAAAGGACCTCTGGATACCACAATAAGCTATAGAGCGCTGCAAAAATAAAGAGGCATCTCTAGCAGATTTTTCAGATAGCTCATTGCCGAAAATTTCAATATGGTTGGGAACCCAACAAAACAGAATGGAGAAGCCCTGATTCTGGATATGCCTGGATTCTTTTTGTATGGCAAAATTCTTCAAAGAATGAAAATGCATGCAAAGGTTAGAAAGACTTACGAATAAATGATAAATGCTTCATAAATTCGGTTCATATATAGAAGTTTCATTGAGTTCCTGAAGGAAAAGACATTAAATAATGAACTTTTAACTATGATGATATAGTGTAAAAAATTCTTTAAGTGCCCGATCTGATTGTTTTTGCTTGGCAAAGTTTTTAAGATGATGAGAAAAAAAAAGCTCGAGATAATGAGATTTATGAATAAATGGTAAAGATTTCAGAAATTTGGTTTAAATAGAGATGTTTCATTGAGTTTTTCAAGGAAAGGATATTACATATTAATGATAATGATGTCGTGTCTGTGTTTCCACAGAAAGGGGGTGCAGTAGCTTCTGAGGGTAAAGACCGCTGAGCACCCAGATGGTAGAAGCCTGATATCTAGCTCAAATGAAGATGACACACACATTCACTTGCACAACTCCTTTTTACAGAGGGGCACATTCATACATCCCACTGATACAACTCAGAACAACCAAACCCGAACCGGGACGCCCAGATCACGAGGAAGACACGCTACCCCTCTGCCATGACGTCGGCTGTATTATATATTGAGCTCTTAATACTAATGGAATTGTGATAAAAGCTCTTTAAGTGCTTGATATAATAATGTTAAGAACATGTAATTTTGATTTCCGGCGCTAATAATGTCATCGCGAGGACGGATTCACAGTAATATGTATTAGATGGCAATGGATATCGTGTCAGTGATCCCTGTGCTTATTCGTATTGTTTTTAAACATAAATAACGTGAAAATATTTTTTTTGTATTTTTATACTTTCGAAATTATTCAATCATTTAATTTTTAACCTTCCAGTTATACCAACATGAAAGGTCGCGCGTATTTCCCACATACGCTATAGTAAATTGTAAATTTTCAAAAGCGTAACTATTAAAATTATATTGTAAATAGCTTAGGATTAATAACTATAATCACTTTAAACATTTTTTACTTAAAAAGAAGGAGAAACAATGTAAACATCGATTACAATAACAATATAGTTAACTGAATTCATTTAAAAATCATATAAATGAAAATGTCAATATTTTGACTCAGCAATTTGCATACAAAATATAGAAGTGCAAAAATACAGAATGTATGTATAAAAAGAAAACTATAATTTACGGTTAGATATGAAGAGGAAGAATATAGTCCCAATGTTATTTCATTGCAGTGTTGCAATTTGAGCGAATGTATTTAGTGTGCTCCAAATATATAAATTTCTGAAAAATCTTACAACTGAACCTCGTGATTCTAGTCCGCTTTTCTTTTTGGCAGGGTTTTTTTTTCTGACGTTTTTTCTTTTAGGCAGAGTTTGCATCTATTTTCCCTTGATGTCGCATTTTCCACTTCTCCAATACCTACTTCGGCCTTTCTCTTTAGCGCCTTTAATTTCAGCTCATTTTGTAGAGGCGTGGAAGCTTTTTTTCAACATTTTCTTTTGTAAGTGTATTTATCAACTGTGGCCAATTTAAAACAACACAGATTTATTTGTAAAATCAGACCAAATCAGATGTAATAAAAACTTACATGAACCGTATCACTAAAATACAAATATCTGATCAGCAGAGACCTATTAACTTCACAAACTTACGACGACAACTGAATGTAAGTCAAAGGGTGGGGGACAAATAGCCTAGGACAGGCGGTCCCAGCGCCACCAGATCTAAAGTTATGAAACGAAATTCAACTCTAGTATATCTCTCACATACGCTTGCCCGCTGGAAGGTTAATTCTTATTAAGATTTTACAGAATTTCTCATAATTGAAAAGCATACTAATGCCAGCGATATAAACATGCATGACTTAAAGGGAGGTCAAATATTACTTGATAGCTTAACGTAATTTTCATTCAATTGCTGTAGATAAAATTATTAAGTTTACTTTAGTTCTTGCTTCGTTCCTTTATTTATCTCAATAATTCATGATACTGAAGGTTTCATGTTTAACATTAGTTGAAATCAATTCCATTACTGCACTTTTAAAAAATGCCTTTTTTCATGAGCTTAAATGTCAATTTTTTGCAACTAATATATATTCTTTAATATAACTAATAATTTATATATATTATTATTTGTACAATTATATAATTAATATTATTATCAATTATATAAAAAATATATATTATTATTATTTATTGATTTATAATTATTCATTATAATCATTAAGACTTCTTAAAATTCTCTTTATAAATTCACTTCTAGATGATGCCTGTAAAGAAGAATCAAATCAATTAATTTGATGAATTAATTGGACATTAAATTTGAAAATATAAAAATTTTCATCTCATAATTAAAATACGAGTTTCAGTTTCAAGCACTCTTGGTTTATATAAATTCGAAACATCAGTATATCTGAAAATTCGTATAAACCGAGCTATACACAAGTAGAAGTTATGGTAAAAAACGAATAAATAGTCTGCTATGGATTATAATTTAACTTTTTACTTATCATTTGCAGTTTAATTTCTTCATTTAATTCATGAACTATCATCTTAAAAAATCCTTATTCAAATCCTATAAGAATTTTATTAATTTAGAATTAAATGAATAGCGTGTTAAAGCTAATTATGCAAACACGAATCATTGTATTATATATAGTTACACTGAAAACAAAGATAAATATTGTTAAGAATGTTACGTGCCTGTTATGCTGCTTCCCAGCATCTTTGGTTCCTTCACTGGAAAGAATGATTTACAGTACTCTTTACTGGATGCTGTGGATGCTCTTAGAAGTGATCCCAGAGTTTGGCGACTTGGTGACGACTTTGGTGACAAAATAGAATGTACCCGAAACATCGAAATTTTTTCCGATTCGTTCATCAGGAACTGAGATATGTCCAGCTATGCCCTGATTGGTCAAGACATTTCTAGCCACGTCCTTTGAGACTATATAAGGGCGATAGTTTCAAGCTGAGGGCATTAGTAGTCGGAATCGACATTAAATAACGAGTCCTCCAGAGGAGAAGGCAAGAAGTGGCGAAGCCTAGAAAGTGCTGAACTGAACTGTGTGCCTTGTAATCTATTGAGGGAGCAGCGTCAAGTACTAAAGCTAGTGCTGCAGATATTGTTACTACTTGTGAGTTACTGTTATTGTGTGCTGCTGTGTGTTCGTCTCGTCTGTAAATAAACGCCTGTGTTATGTCTTTTACTAAAGGACTGATCACTTTGTGTTCAACTCTTCTCACACCGTGCATACCCATCATACAAGGTAAAAAAACGAACCCGACGGATTAATATAGGAATTCCGTAACAATATAATGTTTTCATTTTTGCCTTACTATTATTGTAGATCAAAATTATTAATACTTTTTAATTATATTTTTGCTTCTTTTCTTAATAATTCATGACATTGAATGTTTTATGTTTAGCATTATTTGAAATAAGTTTTATAACAGCATTCTTTAAAATTACCCTTCTATTCATGAATTTAAATGTTCAAATTAAAAAAAATCTCTTAAATTGTTTTCTTAATTTATAGTTATTTATTATTAATATTTAGCATTTTTGAAATTGCCTTTTCAAATTCATTGCTTTACAAGTTTGGTATGCAAAATAAAATTTAAATAAATTGATGGATTAGTCGGAAATTAAAATTAAAGATATTAAAATATTCATCTTATTTTAAAATATGTTTTGCCGAAATAATCACTTCTGATTATTAAAATTTTGAAACATTAGCATATTAGAATCTTCGTATAAAGCCAACAGTAAGGAAATAAATGTATGATAGTTATAAATTTATAAACAGTTCGTAGAGAATTAAAATGATCACGCATTATAAGTTTAATTTGAAACCAGGAAAATATTGGGAAAAATTTTCATAGTTAATTCTTTTAATTTTTGTAGATTGCAGTTATTAATTTATTTATTGAGTTGAGTTTTTTTTATTACACATTTTTCATTATTGTACTTAATGAATAAATAATTATTTTACTTAATCATCTGGGATTTATAATATATTTTAATAGCTGACAATCCCAATTAATTCAAAAATGTGCAAATAATTGAAAAATGGTGCATTTACGAAAAATTGCATTGCATAACATATATATGGGACCAAGAAATGACCTTTTTATTTATTTTCTTAATTATTTTATTGTGTCATTATAGATTATATTTATTAACTATTCATATATTACTTGGTTCCACTTTATTCTTTTATTTATATTTTTATAAATAAGAGCATTTATAATTAATTTTATATATGTTTATAATTTTTCCAGATAATTTTTTTATATATACTTTCTTTATACATTATACTTTATTACACTTTACACTTTGCTTTATAAATTTATACTTTCATTATACTTTACTTCATACTTTAAAACTTCTATATGCTTTACTTTATATTGCATAATTTTTTATACTTTACTTCATATTTAATAATTTCTTATACTTTACTTTATATAAATAATTTTTTATACTTTATACTTTTCTTGATACTTTATAATTTCTTTATACTTTGTTCTATACTTCCTTGTTTCTTTATACTTTGTTTTTTCTTTATACTTTATTATTTCTTTTGAAAGATCTCAAAATTTAGGAATTATTAAATTGTTTTATATTTTAGATCTCATATAATATTCTCTAATTCAGAAAATATCTCCTCCTTCTGAATTCAAATTTAATTTATTTTTCACTTCAAAATTTCAAGCCCTTCTTAAAATTCTCTTAAATACATCCTCTTAAATTTGATTGCAAAAACGAGAAGGAATTTTTCGAAAAGCAATTATTATTTTCCTTCTCAACAAATTCTACAAAAGGCATTATTCATTTTAAATAGCATTCCGCCCAAAATAAGCTTTTGAAATCTAAGAATATTAATTCATAAAATAAACCGATCTTCATTAAAGTAATTGGAAGAAACAAAATTTTTCCTTGGAAAGAATTGTCATCAATGTGAATGGTAATTTTAATTAACGTGCATGAATAGGATTTCGAATAAGCTTCATAATTTTTGAGAATTATTGATAAAGAGAGGCTTAATCTTTGAGATTGAGTTCTTTTAATCATCTTTATTTTACTTAGTAGATGTTTAAATGAAAACGGGAATTTATATTGTTAGTTTTCTAATGGGTTTTATTTTTTAATTTTAAAAAGATTATGAAATCATTAAAAATTAGGAATAAACTCAGAATTCTCATTCATCTTCTTTTCATAAGAGATTATAAACAGGATTTTTAAGTCAATTTCTATAAGACTTGGGTATATTCAAGCAAATTTTACTATTAGCTTAACTGTTTTGTAATTTGCATTCCTTACCCGGTTTTTTTAAAAAAGGATTTTATAAAACTCCTTTTTTATAAATTATTAATGTTTAGACCAGTTATTACATATTTTATAAAATACTTTGGTGCTCTTTTATAGGATAAATAATGATTATTATTAAAAGATGCTTTTAAACACTTGTGAATAAATAATAAAACTGTTGGTACAGTATAAAGACCTTATTAATTTATTTAACTAACTATAACATTCACATGCATCAGATGCAACATTTAGAATTAAATTCTGAGTCATTTTTAAGAATAATTTTATTATTCTTAAGATCATTTTAATTCAAGCACTCAGAAGTTCAAATCCTAGAATTTTTTTAAAGGTAATAACAATTCCAACTCCCTTCGTAATAATAGTAAAAAGTCCATGCATTTAAGTGATTATTAGACAAATGAGGTTTCTACTTAGGGGAAAATTATTATTGTATAATAACCAATTTTCTATTACACAGTATACATTATTGATTAGTAATAAACGCTTGGAAATCTATTGAGTGTTCTAAAAAATGTACTTTAGGTTTTAATTTGGATTTCCAATCTCCCCAAATTAATTTAGCCGAGCATCTGTAATGAACAAAGCAAGCGCCACTGGTATTCTATTAAGTTACATTTAACAAAAAGGAAACGCATTTGGCCTTGTTATTCTAGCGACTCGGTTGGGTCTCATAGCTTCCTTTAATAAGTGTTTTTTGTGAGCAGAAAAGCAAATGCTGCCAGCGAAAGACTTGGGTACAACTTTAAAATAATTGATTTATTTCATCTGTGAGTTCAATAATATAACATTCAAGGTAAACCAATTGGGCTATAGTACTTTGGAATATTCGTTTTTCTAATGATATCTATTTTTGACATCTATTTATAATGATAAATTGCTTTGGTATAGAAACAACACCAGTGGATGTTTCTGGTATATTTAGTAGGAAAATTTCTCCTCGGATTTCTTCGAGAACGAAAAAAAGCTTTTTTATGTGTAATCCTTATAAAATATGATTAAAATTGTGAAAAAAATTTCGAATTCCTTGCTGAAATGTAGAAATAAGAACAAACAAAACAGGTTCCAGTATTCAATAGATACCAACGGACGTTCTAGCATTGAACATTTTTAAAATTTGTACGGACGTAGGCAATATTCATAGATAGACATATAATTTTAAATACCAAAACAAGAAAATATCCATGTGAAATACTTTATCAGAGATAAATGTCAGAATGTTATGCCATTATCATTCAACATTGGATACGTTATCTCTCTTGCCACTCAGACTCACAGCGGCACAGCAGTTTAATTTTATTCTTCGGGTGGTACAATTTTTACATTCCTCTTGGATAAACTAAAGAATATATGTTAATGCATAAATGATTAGTCAAGATATTGATGTGAAGATTCAAAGTAAATGCGTATATTTTGTGATAGTAAAAATTAGCACAGTATATGTATACATTGCGAAGACAACAATGACAGGTGGCTATAAGATTCGACAAGTTCAAACAGCTAATTCATAGCGGCAAATTATTCCACTGGAAAATAATGAAATTCAATCATCAAAACAACTGACGCGTAAGAAAGATATAGCTCTCAGATATAACAACACTTATGCAAATATCGAATCGTTATCAAGCTGCTAGAAATAGCGCAATAGCACAAAGAATGTAATATTTTGATATTTCGAAGCAAACGATACTCCAAAGATTGAAAAGAAGATAGGGTCAAAAGATAGAATTATGAAGAAGGATCTTCAAAACTCAGACCATGATCTAATTATAGTCAGGATTCTCTAAATCCTTAACTGGGGAGGTGAAATTTGAGGGATTAACTGTGATGGTGCGGTCTTTCAGACCGCATTTTATATGCAAATTAAATTTTCTAATGAAGGAATTAGTATGAAAACCTGCCAATATGTTTTGGAGATATTTTTCTTG
>JAPMOQ010022284.1:0-23159 GCA_026543055.1 Argiope trifasciata
TGTAAATAAAAGAATTATCTGAAATTCTACTCTTTTACTTGATCGGTCAGGATCAAGTCATTACAGCCCCTACATCAATTGAAAGTTGAATATACTTATTCTAATAAATACTTCCAAAGAAATGTTTTTATTTTGTGTGTGTAAAATCATGTTTTTTTTTTCTGGAGAGGCACTTAGGATAAACTTAAAAGGGACAAAAACCATATTCATACATAAATTTTTATCCATATCGTTAGAGCTGTCTCCTGGAGGCATAAAATAAGTAAATTTATACCCACATTATCTCATTTAAAGTTTGTTTTATTTCAGGTACTTCTAAATAATACTACTGATCAAAAATAAATAAAATTGAATTAAAAATATTTTGACAATCCTTTCTCGGGATAATTATGGATTTCCTCGTTCAGCTTCTGCATAAGTTCTGAGTCGTGGTAATTTTCCAGGCTTCCTCCGTATTGAGTTGGAATTATGGAGCTGGGAAAGTAATTCAGGAGATCCTCTGGACTGGAATGGAACAAAAACTGCAAGAAAATATATAAATATAGCTGTTCACTAATCATTCAGATTGGCGAAACATGACATGACATAGGTTGGACATGATATAACATAGATGGTGAATGGCAAAATACACTCAGGCCCATAAATTAAGGATAATGCAAGTTCAGGGAAAGAAAGAGTCAGAAGCAAAACAACTCCGACTCTTTTGCAAAGCCTATTTATTAAGTTTAGTTTAGTTTTATTAATGTACCGTTGTAAAGCAATACTAGTCCTATTTTGGAACAGACCTCGTCATTTTGAACCACGGTCAGATGACGAGGACGACACCTGAACAGGCGCCCCCCTCTGCAAACCACAACACACCACCGGGAGGACGTTTGGCCTGATACATTTAACGTGCAAGAGATCCCGTCACACGACGGTTCTTCGGTGGAATCGAGTCTCGAACCTGAAATCCTCCGGTTTCGAAGCCGAGACCTTACCACCAGACCACCGCGGCCCAGCTTAGTGGTAAGATCTCGGCTTCCAACCGGAAGGTTTCAGGTTCGGGACTCGATTCCACCGAAGAACCATCGTTTAAGTGGGTTTGGTGGATGTCGAATATGTTCGGTCCAAATGTCCTCACTGCTGTGGTGTGAAATTTTGAAGAAGAGAGTGCCCATTTAGGCATCATCTTCGTCATCTGACCATGACTCAAAATTCCGTGGTCCTTCACAAAATAACTTTAAACGTCCCACTTCAAATCGGAACGTTAATATAACTAAATTAAAAATCAACACATTTTGGTAAAAACTTTTGAGGAGTGGGCCTATATGATATGGGCAACATTTTTTATCTTTCATAACTCGTAATGTTTTAGGGGGGGGGGAAACAGACATTTTCGAATTTCTTTTACATTTTTTTCTCTGTTAAGGCGGTGATTAATTTTTGTTAAACTTAACCCTTGAATTTTCAAACATAATTTAAAAATTCGAAATTTTGATTAGATATATCCATTTAGAAGAAAGAAACAAAGAAAGAAATTATATGCTACAATTTTTTTTAAATTTATATCTGAATGCAATAGATAACAAATTTTAAACTTTGTTACCAGTTTGTATTTTTCATATTTTGTTTTCATTGACTTGAAGATTATTGCGAGATAATTAAGTTATGCAACATCACGTTTCGCATGATTTCCTTTACTTACAATTAAACCAGGTAATTCATACCCATAAGCAGATTATAAAAAACTAGTTTGGCTAAGAAAATGGAGGTTATTAGGTGAAACGCTATTGCATTAAATTTCTTTATTCATGAAATTTACAAAGGAGAAAATACTGGTTTGGCTAAGGAAATGGAGCTTATTTGGTGAAACACTATTGCATTAAATTTCTTTATTTATAAAATTTACAAGGAAGAAAATATGCTTAATGTGTACAAATAAATAAATAAAAGAAGACGTGGGTTCAAGAAATTTGATGAACGCTCTTCTGTATTTTAATTCTTAGTGAAAAAGATGTGTTTTTTTTTTTTAATTCAGTCAACTAAAACGATAATACAAAAATGGTGCTATCGAAATAATCGAAAAAAAATGCATCTGCACTTTTCAACACGAATCATTTATTAAAGTTTGCACATCTGTCAATACTATATATGATACCAATAAGACTGGGAAATACTTTACAGAGATATGAAAACATTCGTATTATTTAAAATACCTATACATTTATGTAGGATGCTTATATATTTTTAATTTATTAAATACTAGCTATTACCGACGATTCCGTTCGCGTGGAAATTTTGATGTATAGTACGAAAAACTATCAAATAATGACAAATCAAAAAATTAATCATAATCTAAAAACGATACATTTAAAAGTATAAGCATATACGGAAAATATATAACGTAAATACAATTTAATAACAAAAACACACAACTAAAGTAAAAACAATTTATTTACATCGTATACCCGAAATAAAACAAAAGAGCGAATCAAGTCCGATCAAATCCATTTTATTTATGGATCGAGATGGAGATAGCTACAACAGTATTATACTCATCATTTTTAAACTTTTTATTTAAATGAAAACGCAGTTGTAAACAATCACGCGCGAACTTTAAACACCAGTTGGCGTAATCCACATGTCTGGCTTTCCTAAGCTAGTTGGGGTAACGCAATGCAAATTAGAATTTTTTTTTATTTCCTTTATTTTGTTTTCTTTTCATTTAAGAGTACTTCAGAATGAATCCGAAAGATCGATTAATTAACAACATTTGATTTTTAATACATTAAACACTAATAAAATAGAAAACTTTCGTATTATTTAAAATATCTATACATTTATGTAGGATGCTTGTATGTTTTAAATTTATTAAACATAGATCATTGTAATATGCACCTTCACCATCATCTGCCATGTTATCTAAAGTTAGCTGATCCCATGACTTTATTATACCATCAAAAGGCATCCATAAAATTAATCATAAATAGTTATGTTATTAAGATTTACTTTTTATGTTTAATTCTAAAAGGGCTTTTTTTTAAATTAATTCTGTGAATTGCTCAATAAATTGTTTTTAATTTTTTTAAAAATAAAACAGCGCAATCCTACGTAAAGGAAATTTTCAATATTAAGGAGTGACGATATATTGATAGCAATAATAAAGGAAAGTACAGAGTTTTTCGAACATAGAAAATTCGTCAATTCGTCAAACACACTATTGTATAGAGTTATCACATAAATAAATAACTGAATTAAAAATTAAAAATAATTAGGTATGCCTCCATGAGGATAATTTCCAAATTCTTCATTCAGTTTCTGCATAAGTTCAGAATCGTAGTGATTCTCCAGGCTTCCTCCGTATTTAGTAGGTATTGTAGAGCTGGGAAAGTAATTCAAAAGATCCTCTTGGAAGAATATCTGCAAAAACATGTTCAAATGTAGGTATAAAATAATATTGAAAAATATAGACAAAACTTGAATAAACCAGAGTATCCCCCTATAATGATGGAATACATTTTCATCGTGTCGCATTAACTTGTGCATAGGAAAAAAAATTAACACTTATCAATTTTTTACTATCATATTGATAACAGCTCAAATATACTATCGCAAAGATGAAAATATGAAATTCAACACTTATTTCTATAAAAGGAAATACGATTTTTTTCTAAAAATTAAATGCAAAGAAAAGATTTCAAAGACTGTATGGATAAAATTAACTGGATGAAAGGGAAATAAGTAACTTTTATCAACGTGCTGCCATCACATTGACAGAATCTCTATTAAAAAATATTTTAATTGTTACTGTAAAATAAATCTAGAAAAAGGCAATTTTCAGCACGTGTCTATATGAAAGGAAATAAATAAGAAGTATAAAATTTCCTAAAAAATAAATGAAAGACAGTGTTTTCTGCTTCTTTTACAATATCTATATTATTAATTCAATAATGCAGCTTTATTTAAGGCAAATTTCTTTTAATATATAACCTTTTTAATTCAGGATCTAACAGAGTAAACTGTTACAATAGAAATACATATATAAAATGGTTTAAATGAAGTAAATAATTATATTGTATGTAACTTGATTCTACAAGTGCTCTAAAAATGAAGAATGTTCAGCTTTTATCTAGATTGACTACTTTGTGAGTCATATTTAACGAAATATTCTTCAAGCACTAATATTGTAAATAAAAAGGGTTATCATCCAATCAACTATATAAGTTACTATAATTTACTTATTTATGAATATTTGAATATCACTATTCAATAAAAAAGGTGATTTTAGATCACTACACTTACCATCTCAAAGATGATACCACAATTATCTACCAATATTTCTCCACATTGATTGGCCTAAGATTATAAAAACTTCGATTGTTGTAAACTATTCTAATTTAAAACTTCATAAATCGATCTGATTCGATAGCAGAAGATATAAACGCTGTTTTATTTACTAAAAAGTAGAAGTATCAAGAATATTTCTCAAAATATAATTCCTTATGGTCAAAGGAATGTATAAAATGCAGAATGAATTTCATTTTATTCAGAAGTGAGTTTCATTTATTCAGAACGAATTTTTGAAACATATTGATAGACTGAAACAAAATAAAGTGCCATTATACACTTAGGAATAGGAATTAAGTTATTCTACCAATAAATACAATTTTAGTAGCAACAAGTGAATGAGGGAGTGAAAATTTGATTGCAATAAACTAAGTAAGGATTTCTTTTCACACTGCTACAGTTTATCAAGATATTCAGTCTTGAAGATGGTTGAATAATTCGGATAATTTCTTCGATTATATACTATAACCTTTGACACTTTAGTAGTGTGGTGATATCTTAATAAGTCAGATAACATCTACGGGAGTGAGCAATTGCTTTTTTCCTGTGGTTATGTTACTAGGATTAAGACCCAAAGGTCCCGGATTCTATTCTGAGCACATCTCCTCTCCCACATGGTGACCTCGAACAATGAACCTTCAACTTTCATGCAACTGATGTGGCGCCATCTACCCGCAACCAAAGTCGTCAGACTCATTTGACGCAACAATTCACGCACGCTCGCCATAACGCTTGGCGTGACAAAGAAAGTTCTCCACTCGCCAAACAAAGATGGGTACGGCGCATTAGACACAACAGCTACACACAGTAACAACTCACTCAAAAAACCAATTCATCACCACTCAACAACAACGCATATCGTTCGTCAACTCACTAGAGGGTTTCTCTGAGGTGATATCTTAATAAGACAGATAACAGCTAGGAGATTGAGCAATTGCTTTTGTCCTGAGGTTATGTTACTAGGCGTCAGACTCAATGTCCCGGGCTCTATTCCGAGAACATCTCACTTCCCACATTAGCTATTCCTTCTATTGGGACACTGTATTTAAATACCATTGGTTGTAAATACATTCGATTACGCTAATGATTATTTCATTGGTGGTTAGTTTTTCATTTTTAAACAATATTTTTCATTGTTTTAATAAGTCATACGACAACAGGAAGACACACGGACAGAAAAATCTGAATGCCTCTAATCGCCTCTATAGCAATACTGGCTGGAAGTCTGGTGAAGTCCTAAGAACTCTCATCAACCACCATACAACCCTTCCTTAAAGAAGTACGCCACGTCATCGATGGGAGGAGAAAGGTCCCTACCATCTCTCATGCTGGAAGCTTCTCATCCTCATTTCGAGGTTCTTCTCCCAGGGAGGGTATTGTTTTAAAAAGATAATTCTTTCTTATTTAATTATAATTTTGCATGTAATTTGCTTCTGGACCATAAAGAATTATTTATTTTATGTAAGTAGTTTTCACAATATAAAGATCACATTTCCATTAAATGTTTGTAGTATGACATTAAAACAGTCACCGGATATTAAATATATCTCACCCACGCACTTTGTTGAAAAATCTTCATTAGGCGTGGTACACTTAAAATACACTGTAGGAAGTGAGATGTGCTCGGAATAGAACCCGGGACCTTTGGGCCTGAAGGGCAGTAACATAACCACAGGGCAAAAGCACGCTCATGTCCCGTAGATGCTATCTGTCTTATTAAGATATCACCACAACATTAACAATGTAAATAAGTCTCATACAATTTAAGGAAAGTAGATTCGAGGAGTCGATATTAAAGGCAAAAGATTATCCAAAGTAATGCTGGTAAATTCGGCGTCCTGGCATAGGGGAAACATTTTCCCCGCGATCTATGCCTCCCGGTTTCGAGTCCTGGTTATTGCATGGTTATTATTCTGTGTTCTATCTGTGAGAAGTGTGAATGTGTCCCCCTGTAAAAAGGGGTTGTACAGGAGAATATGAAGCATGAACTTTTAGCCTAAGTCGCCTTCTTTGCCCTAGTTGGCGCTACTAAAAAAAACAAGGGACGCTGAATTAGGCTTAAATCGCTGACAACTATCGGTCGGAGGGCTTTGCAAGGCCCCATGGGTAACAACAGCAATGCTGGTAAGGTGGACATATTAAATTGCTTATTCAATGCATGCCCGGATAATATTTTCATATAATAAGCATATTTTAAAAATAAGGGGGAGGAGTAAAGTAGCAACTTAAAAAGAGAATAATATGGCATTTAAGAAAAACAAATTACGAACTTTTTTACAGAACTTACATATCGAACATATCTATTACTCTGGTCTGCTGAAATATCGTAAGTTTGCATATGAATGAAGACAAACCACTTATTAAGTGTTTATATCAATTGAAATAAAATTAATATGCATACACAATACATTATTTGTTTCATACTTACTCTTTTCGTCATCTTTTCCGATAGAAAATGTTTCAGCACAGTCCACACAGCCGTCAGAACTACAGATTTATTAATGCAATGGATTTCTTTGTAACGTCCAGGAACGCAATTCTAAAATATTAAAGATATATTTCGGATTAAATAGAATTAATATCCATAGTAATTCAAAATTCGACCTGCAAACTTGGGAAGACAGATATAAGATAGTATCACACTGAAATATATAGCACTAAATATTAGATCAGCTAGAAAATACAGAAATAACGAACCAATAATGAATGAAATGTCTGTATTTATGATAGAATCCACATGTAAGTACATACATGCGTATTTAATCATTCATAGTATGCATAATTTAGAATGCGTTGCTGCCTCAGAAGAATAATCTTGGGAACACCGTTTGAATTTGTGATAATTATCTTGCTTAGTAAAGAATAATACGAAGAATGATAATTATTTTCTGGTCTGCAATGAATACATTCATTGAAATTGAAAGATACATAAAAGATAAACATAAATAGTTTGTATTCTATTCTACAAAGAAATATTCATTTCTATGTATTAGATTGGTGTATTCTTTCAGAATTGTAAAGCTTGATGTTCTTTCAGAATGGTTATGAAAGAAACTATTTATTATATCCCGTGATTCATTTAATATTCGTTCAGAATGTTAATGTTAGAATATGTGATTAAAATATTTTCTTTTAAAGTTGATTAAACACAGAAAATATATTTATGGCTTAAAATCTTTAATGTAGTTGAAAAGATAATTTTTTAAATACTATTAGGGAACAAAATCATTTGTACTGTAATATTTTCGGCAATTACTACGAAAAACGCTAAACTTTTATTAAATGTATAGTTAAATTTTCAAAACTATAGGACTGGTTCCTCTAAAACTTTCTCGCACACCCTCAAAGAAAACTATTACCTAAGAGAAGGAATTACATAGCATTCGCGTACAATAATTACGAAATATTAACGCCTGACTTGAATTTAGTATATTTACTGAATCTGTTGTGTCTCTTTGGTGAGGTATTTGATTGTTAATAGATGCGGTAAGTAGATCAAAAATATTTTTATACATTAGATTATTGTATTGTACCTATAACCATCCTGTAACTACAAGTAATAAGCAGTCAAAGTTTTGTCGGAATCAGATGAGTGGTGCGGCAGAGCATAAGAGACGTACAAACATTCATTTTTATTTATATGATTACACTATCTGGTACCCGGCGCGTTGCTACCGCCGAAAAAAATAATATACAGTACAATCAATCAAAAATTTGGCATTTTTTAATCGAAATACGATACAAGGTACGACAGTATATAAAATAAGAACAAACAAATATTCATTTTTATATATTGGATTTATATATTCTTTTAGAATTGTAATACTTGGTGTTCTTCCATAATGCAATGAAAGAAACTATATATTGCATTTCGTGATTCGTTTCATATTCGTTCAGAATCCTCAAGTTTAATGCTAAAAAAGTGCTTAAAATATTTTCTTTTAAAACCTTTTAAATATAGAAAATATATTTATACCATAAAATCGTTAATATAGTCAATGAGGATAATTTTTGAAAATTAAGATGATGCAAAATTATTTGTACTACAATATTTTTGGTAGTAACTGCGAAAAACGCTAAAATTTAATTAAAATTTATAATCCCCAAGGTTGGTCTCGCCAAACTTATCTCGCGAAGTTTTACCACTGAAAATGACTTGCATGACATTTGCTACAAAATACAGCTACAAAGTATGAACCTTTATGTTGTATTTAGCATTTCTACAGTATCTATTGTCTCCTCGGCGAGTTATTTAGAGATGAATCCTTGGTAAATAGATACGGTTGAGATCCAAATTCTTATTTTTAAATTTTAGGTCATTGTACTATGCCTATAATCATCCCGTAGGAGTAAACAATAAGCTGACCCAGTTTCATCGCAATCGGATGAACGGTTTATTAAGCCATAAGAGACATACAAATAAACAGTCATTTTTATGTATATAGATAATTCGAAACAGGTTTTTGTTACCCCGGATTAAAACCATTCATGAAGAAATCAGCTTGAAACAGTACACAATGCAGAAGAAGAATAACAATAACATAGAAAAACCAGATAAAATTGAATATACTTACAAAAGCTGCGTTGTAGTAGATATTGATGTTCTGTGGAGTGCAGTATCTAAAACGCTTTGTTGTGTCCTTAAAATCGTAGATAATTTTAAATCCACTGATTTGTGTCATTTGGCATAAGAAACGAATACAAAACCATCGTTTTGAGATGCTCTAGTGAAAATTTATCAGGGTTCCATTTTCCTAAAATCAGAAAATTATTTGAAAATGATTGAAATCAGATTTTTTTAAAGTTAAGAAAACGCATCAGTTTTTGTTTGTTACAAATCTTTATGAAAAGATTTAGTACTTCAGTGGAATGAAATAGAATGTCAAAAAAGTAGAATTCCAAATTAAATGCGAGTAACTTCGTTCGTCCTGCACTTTTGGTGTAGTTCTAAAATTTATAAGCAAAAGGTGTTATTTAGCTTTGGGTTTAATGACCACTTCTAGTCTTGTTACATTACAGGATACAAAAGCACGAAACTCGGTCTTATTTACTGACAGTCAGGATTGTTAGCTGTTTCTGTATCAATATATAGCATTAAAATTTTCTGGATATTTGCTGGGATATTCCATTCCATTCTGGATATTCCAAGCAGTTCTTATTAATCGGATAATAATTACTTTAATTCTATCGTTCAGAAGATAATTATGTTTAATTCTATCTTTCAGGAAATATTTATGTTTAATTCTATCTTTCAGAATATAACTATGCTTAATTCTATCTTTCAGAAAATAATTATATTTAATTCTATCTTTCAGAAGATAATTATGATTAATTTATATCTTTCAGAAAATATTTATGTTTTATTCTATTTTTCAGAAGATAATTGTGTTTAATTCCATCTTTCAGAAAATAATTATGTTTAATTCTAACTTTCGAAAAATAATTATGTTTAACTCTAACCTTCAGAAGATAATTATGCTTAATTCTATCTTTAAGACAATAATTATGTTTAATTATATCTTTCTGAAAATAATCACCTTTTGTCTAAAAATAATCTGCATCTTGTAAACGCCAATTTATCTTACCAATTTACTATTTTAGTGGGAAAGAATTTTGTTCAATGTCTCAGATATTAATGATTTTATAACCTTATGATAGTCAGAACTAGTGTCATGAAGCTGTCATAAATTGATTTAAGTCCTAAGTTTGCTATCTTTATATTTTAAATGAAAAGCTATTACATTGTATTTTTATATTAAAAAGATAATCTGCATTACACTCTAGTGTAAGCTGGAATTTCTGTTAAAGATACAAAATCAAACACAACAAGACTGTAATCGAAATCAATTTTTTTTTTTTTTTTTTGCATAGGTATCTGATTCTCTTTCACTAAAATTTCTGCTCTAATAAATAGGGCTGGAAGAAAGAAATTCTTATTATTTAATAAAGAATCATAAAACCTTTTATAAAGCTATATTACCGTTTCAATTTATTTTCATCAAAAACTAGCTGGTGACCGACACATTGCTGCCGCTGAAAAAAATAATATTAAGCGCAATCAATCAGTAATTTGGCAATATTTTGTTGAAATAGGCTAAACAGTACAACAGTACATAAAATACGAATAAACAAATATCCATTTTTATATATTAGATTTGTGTACTCTTTTAGAATTGTTATACTTGTTGTTCCTTCAGAACGGTAATGAAAGAAACTATTTAGTGTATCTCGTGACTCGTTTCATATTCTTTCAGAATTCTCAAATTTAATTTTATAAATACCAGCGGGTGACCGAGCTCCGCTAGGAGAAAAACGGTATCGAAGCTAACTCGAAGATTTAAATTTTCAATTGTGATTTATCAAAACAATAAATGCCATAAGAAAATTTGTGAAACCATTGGTGAAAAGATAACCGGTTAAAGTGCAACATTGTAACCTATTCTAAACAAAGTTAGAGTTTGGAAAGGGAACTATTCTATACAAAGGTAAAGATTGAAGTGTGTTGAAGTTCAATATTTTTGACAAATTTATTTAGAAAAACCAAACATATATACATACATAAGAAACATATTATAAACCTATAACAGCATAAACATAAAACTTTATTAGTTCGCCCTATGGGCTATAGATGGCAATACGTTACCGCTTGAAAATTTAAGTAGCCATTATGGCGAACTAATAAAGTTTGAAAATATCCTATCTGTAACTCCGAACTGCTCGATTGTAGCGCTTCAAAACCGACGCCAATCGATTCCTCGTGGCGAAAAACCCCAGACCCCCAAGTTTACCGGAGTTTATTAATTCTGGGGCGATTTTCGACTTGGCAACCATTCCTCGTATTATAGTATTAGATAGATTTTATTTTTGATTTAAATAGTCTTAATGATATATAATGCTTCAATATATATATTTTGCTAATACAGTAAAATCTCGTTACAACGAATTCCGTTATAACGAAATTTACAGAAGTCCCTACCGAAAACCTATTAAAACAATATTAAATGAATCTCGATATAACGAAATCATCAAATTAAGAAAATCTCGTTATAACGAACTACTCAGACCTTCTTCGAGTTTCTTTCAACTTATTTCCGAGATGGTTCCACACCATCTCGGAGGAAACAGATATCCCGAAGCAGGTGCTGCGATTTACTGCTCCCCGGGTCGAAAGGGTACGCAGCTGCGTGATAAAAGTTAGTGGCGGGTAGTGTAACTAACAAACAAAAACAGATTTTTCCGAGAAGTAAACAAAAAATTGTCGTGGTGGAAAACAAAACTGAATGATTATTGGTTCCATTCTCAATAAAAAAAAAGCCTCTAGCCTTTCGTGAAGTGTAGATTGTCAGACGGGAGTGAGAAGTGTTACGAAAAGTAAGGTTTCTGCTCACTCTACAGCTCGATAAGTGACGGCTCCTTCTGTGAAAAGGAAACAGTTTTCTTTGGAAGAAAAGAAAAATATCATATCCGAGGTAGACAATGGAATTAAAAAAGGTGAGGTGGCTAAAAAGTATGGCATTTCTCCATCAACATTCTCAACTTTTTTAAAAGACTGTGAAAACATTTTTAAGCAACTGCAAACTTCTGTTCTTGGCCCTCAAAGAAAAAGGTTGTGTAAAGCCCAATTTGAAGATGATGATAAGGCAGTTTTCAAATGGTTTCAAGATGTTCGGTCCAGAAATGTTCCACTGACCGGACCTTTAATCCGAGAAAAAGCCTTAGAATTTGCTAAGATGCTGGGTGTAGAAAACTTCAGTGCTAGTTTTGGATGGTTGATTCGCTTTCGAGAGCGATACGGAGTGGTTATGAAATCCATATCTGGGGAGGTGAATGACGCGCCGATGGAATCGGTCAACGAATGGAGAAAAGGAGAAGTGGCAGCCCTCATCAAAAAATACAGCCCAAATGACGTGTTCAATGCTGATGAAACTGGAGTTTTTTTTCAGCTTGAGCCGAGAAAAACCTTGACCTTAAAAGGTGACAAATGTGTTGGTGGGAAGGCTTCAAAGCAACGAATCATTGCCCTCTTTTGCTGTAACAAATCCGGAACAGAGAAGCGAAAAGTTCTCATCATTGGCAAATCCGCAAAACCTCGATGTTTTAAAAACTGTAAATCATTACCATGCATTTACAAATCAAGCAGAAAAGCATGGATGACGCAATCTATTTTTAATGAATGGCTCATCGATTTTGATAAAGATATGAAAAAAAAGAGGAGGAAAATCCATCTTCTCATTGACAACTGTACTCCCCATAATAATCTACCAAAATTGGATAACATCCATGTGGAATATTTCCCGCCTAATTGCACATCAAAGCTTCAACCTCTTGACCAAGGTATCATCCGAGCAGTAAAATCCCGCTACAGAAACTTTTTACTGCGTCAAATTTTGTGCGATTTGGAGAAAAACGTGGATAAAAAATGCAACATTAAGGAAGATATTGAATGGATATGTGGATCTTGGGATGACATCAGTCAATCCACAATAGGCAACTGTTGGAAACATTCAACCCATTCAGTAGACGATGATTCAGCTCCAGAGGATGCCGATTTAGAAGAAGAGAATCCAAAGGAAACTCAGCATTCGGAGTTAGAAGAAATTTGGAACGCCACAAAAAAGAGAACTTCGATTTCAGATGAGGTTGATTCGAACGGTTATCTCGGTGCAGATGACAACGTCCTAACATGTTATGAACTAACAGAGGAAGACATCGTTCAATCCATTGAAGACGACTGGAGTGATGCTGATGACGAAAGCAGTGAAAATGAAGAAACTGTAGTAGAAGACAATGCGCCAATTGTTACTTCAACAGAAGCGTTAGCGAGTTTGGAGACATTGCGATTATTTATTAATTCACAAAGTAATGTGCCGGACTTGATTTTTTCTTCCCATCTTCAAAACTACTTAGTTTCTAATGTGACGACTAACCTTGTATAGAAAAAGATCCTGGACTTTAAAATAAAATTTTATTTCTTTGCAATCTTGTTTTTTAAAAGTGATTGCTTCCCTAGAGGTAAGTCATTTTTTTTCATATTTTAGATGACAGTAGCATCCACGTTCTTGAAAAGCAGTTTTTCATGGTTGGTTTTGATAATTTCTTAATCTAATTGTTTCTTATGTTCAATTTAGAAAATTCCGTTACAACGAAATATCCGTTATAACGAAAAAAATTTTACGGTCCCGTGAAATTCGTTGTAACGAGATTTTACTGTATATATATATATTGAAGTATACAATTAAAGCTAGCAGTAGTTAGTCATCAAAATAAATTAAAGTAATAAATGCTTTCTATAGCATTTAGAGATTGATATGAGACAATTAAAATAATTTAAGACGTTTTTTATGAAAGAAGATGTTTTCTTAGAGCTTTCAAGCATATTTGTTTTCTGTTATAATAAAAATCTCGACTCACGAATTAAAAAAAAATAAACCCAAATACTGTAAAGAGAAGTAACTCACCCAGTTCATGCAAAATAATCGCACATCCATCTGGACACCTGTAAGGAAGCACAGAAATAAACCTAGTGGCTGGATTGTCTTTGATATACACATCAGGGATGGTCTGGAATATGCTGTTGTAAGTGTTTCGAAAGCTGAGGAATTTCCGCACAGCTTGAAAAGCCTTTGGAGAGTTATATTTTCTGTACCTTAAAAAGAGCTGCAGGAAATCCTCCTGGAATTCGATGCCAGCCGTGAACTTATCAGCTGCATGGAAAAAGAGATAATATGTGTGTATATATTCAGTTAATACTCTTTTAAGGTATCCGGCTACGTTAAACACATTGGCTATCGACCACATTGGAGAATTTTCGATAATATTATTATTACTTGTAGTTCAGACTTTCCTCTTTACAAAACAGTTTCTATTTTCTAGGAAAAAGAAGGCATGACCTATCATCCAGGGTCACATATTTTTCAATTGAAATTTGTCTTCAACTTCAATTTTTTTCAAAAAATTAATTTTCATAAAAATTTTTCGTCGTTAATATGATATCTCAAAAACTAATGCAGGTATTTACATAAAAATTTCAGCTTGTGTTTTAAATAATATGGGCAGTGAAATGAACCAAAAGTTTTATTGCATGTGAAATACTTTTTCACTTATAGGTGTTTTTAGAAAAATTAAATTGTGAATTTATGGAAAAAATGCATATATACGTATATTTTTACCCATAACTTCTTCGCAACTCAATTAATTTTTAGATTTTGGTTCACTTCATTCATCATTGTATTCTATAACTTGTGTTGAAAGAAAAATAGGATTACTGCATAACAATTATGTGTACAATATTAACCGTTTTGGTTAAATTTCATTAAAATTTACTACAGATTTTCCTATTTTTCAAAATATATTGCTCTCAAATTTTTTTGTACTTAAGGTGTTTATAATTTACAATAAATCTAAAAACAATAAATATAGTTCAAAGAATCTAATTGTTCAAAAATTTTCCTTTGAACGTAGTCGGATACCTTAAGTTATCTGATTATGTTAAAAACGTTGTTTATCGACCACATTGGCAAATATTTTTAAATTATTATTTCTTGCAGTTCAGACATTCTTCTTTCCAAAACAGCTTATCTTTTTGAGGAAAAGGAAGGCCTGCCCGATCATCCAGGGTCACCTATTTTTCAACTAAAATTTTTCTTTCACTTCGATTTTTTAAAAACTTTAAATATCATAAATATTCTCCACCATTAACATTATCTCTGAAAAACTAATTGGGGTATTTACATAAAAATTGCAGCGTGTGTTTTAAATGATGTGGGCAATAAAATGAACCAAAATTTTTACTGTTGGTGGAATACGTTTTCCTTTATTGGTGTTTTTAGAAAACTTAAGTTATAAATTTATGAAAAAAAAATGCATATATATATCGTTACCCATAACATCTTTGCTACTCAAACTTTTTCTTAGATCTTGGTTTATTTCATTCATCATTATATTCTATAACTTGTGTACAAAGAGAAATAGGATTGCTACATTACTATTTTGTGTAGAGTGTTAACCGTTTTGGTTAAATTTCAGTAAATTTACTTCCAATTTTCCGATTTCTCGAAATATACGATATTTTCAAATAATTTTGTTGTGTGTATAGTATTTTGTATCATAATCGACAGTACATCTAAAAACCATAATTTTAAACTGTTTTTAAAAATTCCACTTTTTCAAAAAAAATCCTTCGAACGTAGTCGAATACCTGAAATAAATATTGATTTTTCGTCTGCCTTGCTACGCTAATTGTATCTATTTATTTTAAAGTACCATCAGTATTTTTTTTCTCAAAATGCGTTAGTTTAGAATTCATATATAAACGCTACTCATATCTTATTTATTCTTTAAAAAATGTAAATTGATAATTAATTTTTTCCTCTTTTTCCTCTTATTTTTTCCTCTCACATCTTTTGTGCCGCTTTCAAAAGAGATGTTCTAATTTAGAATCTATTTTTCCCACACTATTTTGCATACATTTAAGCAGTTTCTGTCATCTTATGTTATTACTTCATAATTGAACTCATGAAATTTATTGTTTGCTTAAGGTATCCGGCTATGTTTGAAGGAAAATTTTTGAAAAATTGGATTTATTCGAAACTATCTATGGTTTTTAGATGTATTTTCAATAATAAACACTATAAATACAAAGACAATTATTTAAAAATATAATATGTTTTGAGAAATCGGAAAATATGTAGTAAATTTTAATGAAATTGAACCAAAACGGTTAACACTCTACACAAAATGGTAATCTAGCGATCCTATTTTTCTTTGCACACAAGTTGAAGAATACAATGATGAATAAAATGAAGCAAAATCTTGAGCAGCAAAGAAGTTATGGGTAAAAATATGCGCATATATGCATTTTTTGCAGTAAATTTACAACTTGATTTCTTAAAAATGCCTATAAATCAAAATGTATTTAAACAACAGTAAAACATTTGGTTCAAGAAGAAACCACCAAAAGCTAAGAAAAATGTTGAGATGCAAAAAAGTTACGTTTAAAAGTATGAGCATTGTGCATACATGCATTTTTTACATAAATTCACAACTTAATTATTCTAAAAAACCCTCTAAATGAAAAAGTCTTCCACCAACAATGCAAATTTTGGTTCATTTCATTGCCCATATTATTTAAAACACACGCTGAAATATTTATGTAAATATCTTTATTACTTTTTTACATATCATGTTAACGGTAGAGAATTTTTATGAAAATTGGAACTAGAGACAAATTTTAATGCAAAAATCTGTGATCCTGGATGATAAATCAGTTCTCTCTTTTCCTTAAAAGGATAAACTGTTTTGGGAAGATAAAAGTCTGAATTACAAGAAATAATAAGAATTTTTTAAAATTCACCAATGTGGTCGATAACCAGTGTTTTGAATGTAGTCGGATACCTTAAATGCTATTGACCGGAAAACCGCAAGTATCACGTGTTATTTTTAGATATATTAGTTATGTTTATTCAATAGTTATAGAGCAGCAAGTCAATACGTCCACTGCCACCACCCTCGCCTGATATCAGGACCATCTATCTAATTAGATGACCCCTTCTTTGCTATCTCTTAACTGTAGTAGAGAAGGTGTCATCTAATTACATAGATGGTTTGATCCAAGAAAAGAACGCGATCTCCGTGCTCTCTCGTAATTGGTAGTCAACGTGTTAATATAAAATTTTCCAATGTGAGATCAAATATCCTTAGAGGGCACCGTTTGAAAATTATTTGGAAACTTTACTTTAAAAAGAAATATTGATGATAAAAAAATTCATAATAATGTAAAAAATGTTTTAAATCAAAATAATGTGCACGTAATAATAATGAAGAAAAAGTACGTAATTCTTTAAGAGATAACAGATAAGAAATTGCTTATCTTAAGAACAAAAAAATATAACAGAACAAACATTCATAACCATTTCTAAATTTTAGTTTTCAATAACTAGTCAAAGAAAAAGAAATTACTCAAATTATGTTTTATTGATTGATAGAAACAACGAAACAAAAAAAATCAAAACAATAATGCAAAATATTCTTTTTAAAAGTAATTTAAATATTTTTATTAAATATTTTATCAGGAATATCTAAAGCTATTGAAACTTGTAACTGAATATATTCCTACCCTTTTCAATTTGAATCGTACAAAAATTAATTATTGCCCACCATAATTTTGAAGGAAACGAAAGCTTGAAAATATTTGCATACCTGATAACAAATCTTTAAGTTTTTTTTATCTCAACTTGTCTTGTTTTCGGGGTTTCGTTGAACTCTTTCAAAGCCCTTTGTTGGAAACTCTCTGGGAGATGATCCATGTGATAAGGGTAGCACTTCTGATCACTGATTTCTTTCTGCATTTTGAAGTTACGCTTTCAATTATGCTGGTCACTTTTCTTTATATGCTATAACAAGTGATCCACCTGTATTGATTTGATTGAATAGTGAAAAGTATTGTGCTATAATTTACTAAAATTTTCAAATTTAAAGTAAATAATTATATCTGATTATTTATATTTTTTTATGTTTACTTATCATTTTTAGATGAGTTGATTCCTTAAAAAGAAATATTGGTTATTTTAATTCTTTTATTTATTAAATTGTCCTTTGTTTATAAATGATTGTTTAGTAAATAAGCGAATGGATATAATTAATTGATTCAGTTGTGAGAATTTAACTGGATATTATATCAGTATAAAGCTTATTTCTCTTGTTCTTGGCGCAATTGTAGTTAGACGTGCATAGGAAACGTCATAGTTCTACTATTAAAAGTTTAACGAAAAGGAACTGCATTAGTTCTTTTATTTTTTTCAATTCATAAATTTTAAAAAACAAATATTTTTTCATATGTTTTATAATTAAACAGATAAAGTAAATAATATATTTCACAAATGAGCAGAATAAAAACAAGGGTATTGACTTCAAAAGCTCTAAATAGTTATTGATCTAAAGAAGAATTTTAATTTTAGAAGCTAGTATTAATAAAATATCTTTACATTATTATCTAGTAAGGCTGTAGGGAGAAAAAGTTTTGCTCTAGACCTTAACATAATTAATTTAGACTCCATCTCACATCAGAACTGGCCAACTCCATGGTATGGAAAAAGGTTTGATTATAATAAACATAGACACTCTTAGCCAGAACACACTTCTTCCTTTTTTTTTTTTTATTCTTTAGAATTCAGAATTCGTTTTCGCAAAAATTGTTTAAAAAATAATAACCAGGAGATGACAGAAGAAAATGATTCATTCTTTCAGAACAAATAGTTCTTATTGCTTCTTAAAGAATACTACTTCTCTGAGCTCTGATTTAAGAGAAATTATTTACAATAAAATACAATACTACTTGACAAATGTAATATACGTGAAATAACCAAAACTTTAAAAGTTGCTGTTGCCAACACTTTTTAGAATATAAATTTACAATAATAAATAATAATCTATACTTATAATAAAGCTCAATGTGTGTGTGTGTGTGCGTGCGTGTGTGTGTGCGTGTGTGTGTGTTGGCGCTCTACAGGCCAGACCGTTGGACCTACAGCTACCAAATTCGTTACATGCATACCTTGGAGGTCGCGAATGTGCACCTCGGAGCCCGTTTTTCGAATTTTTAATTAGAATTTGAATTATTTAAAATTTTAGCGAAATTTCGACGTTTTTCCGCTATAATTTCCAAAAGTATTATTGCACAAACTTGATTTTTATATCAATTTAAAGATTAAAAAATTAACTTTCTAATGGTGCCAATGTTTTAACATTTAACTTAAATTTCTATTTTTAACGAATTTTTAGAGAAATGTTAATCCTTTAAACCTAACACCAGAAATGAAACAGAACTACGCTGATTCATTCAGTAACTGATAACATCTGCAATTTGAAATAAATATATTAAGAACCGATCAACAGAAAAAAAAGTTTATTCAGCAATTAATCAACAAAACGAAATAAATAAACAGGCATATTAGTTACGCATAAAATGCTAAACATTTGGACGTTTTTCTGCTATAATTTCCGAAACTATTATGACACAAAGCTAATTTTTACATCATTTTTAAGATTTTTAAAAAAATTAGCTTTCTAATGGTACCAGTTTTTTAACGTTTAACTTAAAATTCTATTTTTAACGAATTTTTAAAGAAATTTTTTATACATATTTTTCAATAATATATTTCAGAAAAAACAATAAAATTTTAAAACAAACGATAAATAATGAACGAGCAAAGGGGAAAAATATTTTTTATTAAACTGTTGCCATCATACTAACAAAAGCTCAAATTTAAAAATAAATTAACTATGACTGCAAATTAAGTGGAAAAAAAATGCAACTTTCATCACGAGATTGGATGAAATTTAAAAAAAATTATAATAATCATATTTTCCAACAATTAATTTCTTACAAAATGAAAGTAGATTCTAACTTGCAAGAGTACATTATGAATGCACCAGGGATTTCCGTCATTTTGACAAAACTGAATAATTAAATTAACTCTTATTGCAAATTAAACCGAGAAAAGTGTGATGTTCAGCACGTTCACACTATTTTAAAAGAAATGTAATGTTATGGAACAAATATAAAATGTGATATTTTCCACATGGTTTCATGACAACTTATTCCGAGTCAGTGAGTTTTATAGTGCAATGAACAAATAATCGTAAGGCTTCTATAATAATATGAGTTACGTGACTTTCGAAGTTTAAGTATATCTGGCAGAGAAATTATAAAGAGAGCAAGGCACATAAGTATTTAATTGAAAATTTTAGAACGCATTACTCTCGGCGAACCTGCTGGTCACCAAAGGCGGCTAGTAATAAATAAAGGAACAAAAATCGCCGTAGAGAGTCTCCACATTGCTACAATATACAAAACAATATATGAATAAAAATACAAATCTTACTTTCTGAATATCAAACCTGCGTATTACATCTAAAGAAACTGATTAAAATAATGTTTCTTGATAGAGAATTATAGTAAAAATATCATCCAAAAAGATATCATTTTCCTCTCGAGTAGAAGTTGAAAGCTATGTCTAAAGTCTCATTAGTAACTACAAAGGCGTTGCTATGCAAAGACAATAAATGGACACATTACAGATGGCGTCTTAATAGAAAACAGTTACGCAGGAAACTTCGAATATGAAAAGAAGTCACATTGTACTTTAATAGGAATAAAAACTTAAAAAATCTGAAGTAAATATTCTCATTACAATAAATTTTGTAGATAAGGGCGATAGTTTTTTCTGAAAGAATATGCCATAAAGATTTCAAAAAAGACACATTTGACAAGTAATTTTTGAACTCTGATCTTGCAGACATATTTAGTATTGAAATAAATTTAATTTTAGCTCTCAAATATAATTTAATGATAATAATAATAATACATCGAATAATAATTTTCCTGAATGCATTGTTTAAGTTAATCTAATAATCTAATGATCTACCAATTTAGTGTCCGAGGCTAAACTTTCCAAAATGGCTCTGATCAGATTGTTCCCTAAAAAATGTTCATTTTTATAAAATAAGTACATATGAAAATGAGTAGTTTTCTTTTGTTTTGTTTTTTTCACATCTCACCTGTGTGTTCTAACGTATTTCTTTCTATGAAGTGTGAGGTTTTATTTTGGAAATAACCGTCTTTGGCGATCAGCTGGTTCGCCATGTGGAATGAATTCTAAAATTTTCAATCAAATACTTATATATCCTGCTCCCTTCATAACTTAGAGCTGCGGAGGCCAGGTGGTAAGGTCTCGGCTTCGGAACCGGAGGGTTAAACTACTTTACCATTTTGTATATAGAGTTAACCGTTTTGGTTAAATTTCATTAAAATCTACTACAAATTTCTATATTTCTCAAAATATGTTACATTTTCAAATAATTTTGTTGTATTTATTGGGTTCATAATTGATAATACATCTAAAAATAATAAATAGTTTTTAAAAAATCCAATTTTTAAAAATTTTTCCTTCGAACGTAGTCGGATACCTTAAATTTATTTTCTGTTTAACTATATTTTCCGCTGATGTGACTTTAACAATTGTGTAGTTACTTTTTCTTACATTTTTGCTTTTGTATTTCTTGCCTAATTCTTTTCTAATTTATTTCAATTTGTTTGTAGTATCTATTGTTGAGCGATGACATTAATTCTACTTTAAACATATAAACAAGACATTAATTCATCTTTAATTGTTTGCTTTAACTTTTCCCCCCCTCTTAGCTTTTTTAAATTTTATTTTTCCTAACTATGTATAGTCATATCGTACCACTGACTTCCCACCCGCCTTTAAGGCACACGGATACACCACGAAAGACTGAATGACAGGACCGCCGCTACAGCAACAATGAAGTAAATGTTTTGTTAATACTTCTTATGGATAAGTTTTATATACATATAAACGGTGAATAGATAATATAATAAAGTTTTATCAAAATTGCTAAAGTAGATATATTTAATGCTTTAGCAATTTTGAATTGTGCCAATTATTTGTAGTTAGTGTTAAGATGGATAACATTTTATTAATGTAAATTTATAAATAAATCAAATTTAAAGACCATTACATATTATATTGTTAAAAAATCAATTAATATAAATTCCTAACTTCATTAGACACTTCTAAAAACTAAAGATGCTGCTCGACTGGAGCGTGTATAAATCTGTAATGGTCACAAAGTCCTCCATGTCGAGAGTAATACCATTGGGGGTATTAGTTTGGAGATGATCGTTCTCTGATCCACGTCTAAATTACGATACGTGGATGAGTGAATGAAATGTATGAATGAAGTCCGGTCAGTAAAAAGACTTGAGACACGTGAATAGCTACGTCGTCGTCATAGCTTGGCGCTAGATGGCGCGTCTGAAAGTAAACAAGAGACACACAATTAGAATTAAATTGCAATAACTATTTATTTATGAACTTAGCTCTTAGTTTAATGTTTTAGATTAATTGAGAATTATTTAATACCCCCAACGGTGTCTACGATTTCAAACATTCTCCGTCTATGAAACTATAAAATCTCTCAACTATAAAAACCAGAGTTTGCGCAGCAATGCCACAATATGTTTTTTTTTTTTTTTGATATTGTACAGGATTTAAAATATCAACAAGCATCTTTAAATTATCACTCACAAATTTTACAATAATAAAGAGAGAGAGGCATGAAACATTCTGATTTGTCCTTTTTTATTAATGATTTCTTCTTTCTTGACATAATTTATTTCGGCATCTATGCATTATTTCAAATGATGAATAATAATCTTTTATTTTTTTAATCTCTAAAAAATGATCAGTTTTAAAAATCACGCTGAAAGAATTTTAGAAAGACAATATAAACTCTTATTTAATAAACCGAACCTTTCGCCATAAAATTCTTAAAGTTTCATCTGATTTAAAATATTAAAATAGCATGGCCCCAAAAAAAACAATTTAAATTTCATGCTTCTAATTGAGGAAATGGCATTTTAGCGCTTATAGAACCGCTGCAGTGTTTAGTATTACCTCTTTTTCCAGTCACTCTTACTAAATTTGACGGAATTTAACTACTTCTGATTGAAAAAAAAAATATTTTATAGAAAAAGTACTTCGTTGTTTCTTTTGTTTTTTTATGAATCCGTTTTATTTTTTTTATTTCCGTTCTGAATTTTTTATGAATCATCATACAAATAATTTCATCAATCTATATAAATAAAAATGAATGTTTGCTCTATGTCTTCTATGAGGTACCGTACCGCTCATCCGATCGCGATGAAACTTTGATTAGTTATTACTTGCACTCACGGAATGGTTATGGGCATAGTAAAATTACGTCATCTATATAAATAAAAATGAATGTTTGTTCTATGTCTCCTATGA
>JAPMOQ010022297.1:0-14359 GCA_026543055.1 Argiope trifasciata
GAATTCCAACGATCGAAGAATCTTCAGGGGGGTTTCGCGTCCCCCCCTGACCCCGCTTGCGGTTTTCAGAGATGTCGTCTCAGGCCCTCTCAGTTTTGATAGCGCAATGTCATTTTCAAGGAGTTATACATTTGCGGTTTTAGTTTACAGCAATATGCGATTCTTTTTATTCCCTTTCCACTTAAAGCATATTTCCCTATGGCCGACTTGATGAATAAAATATTTTTTTCGATACATTTTTCGGTATTTTAATAAAACTTGAAATTCATTTTACTTGAATTTATGCAGTTTTGATAATTCTATCTCATTTCTGCTTTTTTATTACGAAGAATTATCAGCTTTTGTTATGAGATTTCATGATATATTAACCAGAAAATGATTAATTTTATGTTCATAAAGTAAAAGGACAATTTTCTTGAACTGATCATTTTCCACTCGTTTCATCACCAAGAGGTCTTATATTCTTTTTCGTTAAATATATTTTGAAAAAAAAAACAATTACCGTGTAAATATTTCTCACACAAAATAATACTTTTATGGATGTGATTTTAGTAAAAGAATTTTATTTCTTTAATACAATTAGAAAGAATCATTAGATGAATGAATTATCCCAAGCATAACTAATTTTATATTCCTTTTAAAGGCTTTTTTAAATTCTTTGTAAACTATTTTGAAAAAAAAAATTCTAAAATGCTTGTTTTAAATCTAATTTCTTAAGATGGATGACATAATATAATTATGCATTATTCTGAAATGAAATTTCTTTTACAATTGAATTTCTCCACTTTCTACATTGTTTAGCATTTCCTGCATTGTTTACTTCTTTGAAGCGTCATATATTGAACAAGATATTGCTTTCCTCTTCTGCAGATTTCCCTCCCAGTAGGAACACTTATTAATCCCCAGCCACTCGAAAGCAGTGTCAGTGTTACTTCTAGCTTCGAATTTTCGCTTTGTGAGAAAAATAGATCTTTCGTTTGATTTTTTTCTTTTTTTCGAATTAGAGTCTTTCTTTCTTTTATTATTCTTTTTTCGGATTAGAGTTTAGCTTAAAACAACATATTACCATCATAAGAAAGTTGTGGAGAAAAGAATGGGGGGGGGGGTTGAGATGTTGTAAGTGAGAAAGATAAGATAACGAAATTGTTTAGAAACCCATTCCCCCCACTAGGTGATTAACCCCCCACAGCTGGAAAGGAAGGAGAGTGAAAAAAGCCCATTTATTTTTTTAAGTACTTTTCTTAAAGTAATCTTTTGTGGAGTAGAGATAAATTTTAGAAAAGCCATACTCAAATTATTCAGCCTCCCAGAGGTATATATAATTTTTGCTTGATACGGTTCCGGTTGTTAATCATTGTGTCCAATCATGGGAATTTTTAAAAAAATATTTAAACGAATTAAAGCATTGTTATGACATTGGATTCTAAAAATTATTCCCCGAAACTAGAGGTAAAGATTTAATTCTTGAAACAAATAATCAAACAAAAGATGTGTATATATTTGTATAAATTTTATATGGGGTGGTATTATGTTTTGCTCTACTATTCTATAGTTGTCTACTATTAATATTGTTCTATCAGTTGTCTTGTGTGTCTGTGTGTGCATTTTATAAGAATAAATAGAGCTGATTTAATTTCATAGTACCGAAAAAATAGCATTGTTAGAATATTTTATAACCGTTAATGAATAAAAATCTTAATTATTTGCTCTGCATTTTTATTATTTTTTACTAACCACATTGTTTTATAATATTTACTAAAATGCTGCGAATAATATGTTTGCTTCTTCATTAAAATAAGAATTTTACCTTATTAAATGTTTCAATTTTTTTTTCATTAATAACCTGATTCTACAACTTTATTCTACAAATTTACTGTAGAAGCACTTAGAACTTTAGATTTTTTCACAATTTTTCTATATATATATATATATAGAAAAATAGAATATACGCAATGGCATCATATTACAAGCAACAAATACTATTATTATGTAGGAACAAATATATCAAACAACAAATACTATTATTAATAAGTATCCATCCAACTGTCATTTAAATACATTTTTTAAGACAGCTTTATTAACTCTCATTTTTGAATAAAATCGTATAATCTCCATAAATCTCGCATTTAGGGCCATAGGTGACTCTCGGGAGCCCGAAAATCGATCGTTTGGGTGACCAAATGGGTCGTATGACCAAATATGGCTAGAGACCTGGTTCGAGGTCATTTGAGTTAAGTATCCAGAGACGAGTCTGCTGTTTCAATTTCGAGTCGTTCGCATCATTAGGAGCCGAGTTATGAGGGTATCGGACTTTAACGAGAGTCGGACCCAGATTGGAACTTTGGTTATGGACCAGATACAGATATGAAAGTTTTTCTTTTTAAAGCTTGCATCGAGACAAATCCGACGGTAGTTGTTTCATGCTCGAAGCGTTAATGGTTTGGACGCAATTCGCGATTGAAAATTTAGGTGCAGGTGCCAGATCTCGGTCCCTATGGCACCTAGAGACCTGGTTCGAGTATCGATGGATAGAACATTAAATATCGAGTAAATGACGGTCGGTGGTGAATCGGTCACGTGAGACATAAAGGAATTATGGCCCCTCAAAGTTTGAAATTTTCAGACTTTTTTGGACCTTTGCACTTAACCTATAGAACCTACGGAAATTAATTTATGTCAACGCCTGCAAAATGACTGGGTTTACATACCTATCGAGTTTCGTGCCGTTCGCATGAAAAATAAAAATTCGGTACCGGTACTCGAGTACCAAAAGTGGTGCAAAGTCCCCGATGGTACAGTGACATCCGTTTCGTCGGGACGAGTCATTAGAGTGGTTATAATATATACCGGGGTCCCATAGGAGCCGAGATATCGACGATTGAAAATTTGACCTTGACCCCACCCGCCGGGGGACACCCCTCAAAAAAATTTTTTGGAGGCGATCGGACTGTAAACCGCCGAGATATTAACATTTTTTTGATTTTTCAGAGCCGGGGGGGTCAGACCCTGGGGGGGTATTTTACCCCAAGGGATATCGATAAAGTATATTACTATATCGATTATCGACAAAGTAATAATCGATAATCCAAATCAATGTTGGATTATAGATTATTACTTTATCGATTAATCTCTATCGTAATTTTAATCGTTTATCCAAAAAAGGTTATTTTCCAAAAAATACCCAAAGACGGTTGTTTTAGTAAAAATTTCCAAAGATGGTTATTTTACAGAAAATACCCAAAGACGGTTGTTTTATTAAAAAATTCCAAAGGTGGTCATTTTACAAAAAATACCCAAAGACGGTTGTTTTATTAAAAAATACCAAAGATGGTCATTTTACAAAAAAATACCCAAAGACGGTTGTTTTATTAAAAAAACTCCAAATGTGGTTAGTTTACAAAAAAATATCCAAAGACGGTTGTTTTATTTAAAAAATACCCAAAGACGGTTATTTTATTTAAAAAAATACCCAAAGATGGTACTTTTACAAAAAAATACCCAAAGACAGTACTTTTACAAAAAATACCCAAAGACAGTACTTTTACAAAAAAATGCCCAAAAACGGTTATTTTAGAAAAAAAAATTCCCAAAGAAGGTTATTTTTTTAAATTTTAAATAAATGTACACATACATTATATTCTTTTAATAAAAAATTAAAAAATGACCTTTTGAAAAGATTTTTCCAAGTGGAAATGTCTTTCAAAAGGTCACAAAAAATTTTATTCTTCAGAAAACAGCAGAAGGAGAGAGAAAGATTAAACACTTTTTTTAAAAAAGTAATTTTTGTCTTTATAATAATATTATTACAAATATTTTTTGAAAATGTTAAAATTATTATTCAATTGCTATTTTTTTGTGTCTGGACTCAAACTTTTTCTTTTTTTATATTCTGAACAACTGATGCATATAATACCTTTTTCTTTCAATTCGCATTTATATCGATTACATTTCCTAAAAGAAATGACATCATAACAGTCTATGCAATAATATTTTTCACACATTTGTTTACCTTGTTTCAATCTTTTTTTTCTCAAATAGTTTAATTACTCTGCTATTAAAAAGAGCCAATTTTTTAAAAAATGAAATCACTCTACTCGTAAAAAAACAGAAACTGTTTTCAAAAAAATAAATTGAATTTATTTTTTTCAATAAAAATATATACAATATATACAAAATATAATTACAAATAAATAATGAAAATATGAAAATATATACACATGATGAAATAAATAAATGAAATAATAAATAAAAATAGAATATATGCAAATAAATAATGTACAATATATAAAAATAGATAAAATATGAAAATAAATAAATGAAATAATAAATAATGCAAATTTATTACCAGATATTTTTACAAAAACACGTTAATCAAAAATATCTGGTAATAAATCCAGCGACAAGTCAGACATATCTGTTTCCAAATGTTGAACAAAATCAAAATTTGGACTTTTTAACCACTCTTTGATTGCATCTATCAATTGCCTATCGTCCGGTAATTGAGTAGGCAATCCGATAGATGCATGTTCAACATTTGGACTCGCAAAGTCACCAGTTTCGATTTGCTGTGGACATTGTTCGTGTTGCAGTGGTTGTGCATATTGTGTTACTGGTTCATATAAATAATGAAAATCCTGCACATTGTTCGACGAACCACTACAAGATGGTTGTTCAAAATAATTAAAAAAATTTAAATTTTGAGTTTCCCCAAAACTCGATTCTTAACCCTCCAAGCGGCGGAGACGTCTTTTTCTGGAAGGCACAAACCCTCCGAAACGGGCGTAACCGTGTTTTTTCGTTCTGTTCAGTTGTTTCCGAGACGGGCGCAAACGGTTTTTTCCTACTTTCAATTGAAGCGTCGAAAAGGGCGAAGACGTGTTTTTTCTTTTGTGCCGTTCCCCTCCGTTAATGACCTTCTTGTCAGTGATAGATTACTTTACGATAACCCCCTAAAGAGAACCGAGTAGAAGCACTTAGTGGTCATAAAAGAATTCCTTATCGTTAAATGATTTAAGTAGGAAGTATTTCATGTGGTTTTCGGAAACTTACGAGAAAAAAATTCTTCTCACTAAATTTTACTTACCAAAATAATAACTTAAGAACCCTTCCTTAATAAAGAAAAATATTTCTAAATATATTTTCCAGTAAAATGTTGCTATTAAACAATTTTAAAATACGTCTAACGCCTTCAAAAAATAACAAAAATAAGAGGAATTTATTTTATATAGTTATTTAACTATTTTGCCTCAAAATTCATGACATGAATACGTTGATAGATTTTCAGTTAAGAAATCAAGACTGTTTGTTAAAATTTAATTTTTGACCTAAAAATGTTTCAATTTTCTTTTTCATTTTTAAAAAAAAATACGGCATAAAGACTTGCAACAAATTTCATGTTTTAATTTAATTACTTGTGTTTAAATTAATTTTTTTGTGTTTTATTTAATATAATTCTCAGTAATGTAAATTTATATTATAACTTCCGAATCAAAAATTGTAGTATATTTATAATAGGCATATTGTTAAATTCGTTTTTTGTAAATCGTGAGAAGCGAAAATCACCAAAAAATTAGAAAACAGCTAGAAAACAAAATAAACAAAAAATTAACATAAACAGCTGGTCCTGGATTTATAAAATTTGGTACATAATTACTTCCTGATCAATAAATAATCAATAATAAGAATCTTTTTTAAAATTTCTAATTTCTTATTTATTAAATCTTAATTTAAATTTAATCAAGCAGAAAAGCTTATCGGCAATTGTTGTATCACATTAAAATTCAAAAGATTAACTTTCCGAAGACAAAATTTTAGTTTTCGGGACAATTTTTATTCCAGTTTTATAAACAATTCAGAATTTTAGAAATAATTTGTAACATTTCTTTTTTATAAAAATGAAGTTGAAATCAATTTTGTTATTTTACCGTAACGTTCCGTCGTTACTTTCTTAACGTTGAAAAACAATATCTGCTTTTTTTAAACAGTAACTTCAGTTAAAATTTTTAAGAACTTTTTAATAGCTTATTTAAACAACTCGATGTATGAATCTTTCGCATGATATGCCATTATTGATGAAATCAAGATTAACGGCATCATAAAGACTTTGATGATGAATGAATGAATGTTTTAATGAGCACTTTAAAATATTTAAGTTATAATAATTATAAACGATTTTTTAAATGTGACATATGAGATACTTTATATTCATTGCAACTAATCCCAATTCGGAATAATAGTTCTCTAAAACTATTTAAAAATGTTTCTATAATTTCAAATGATATCATACTAATAATTGCAAAATATTTGCAAAGATTAAATTTTGAAAAGAAAAAAATCTTCATTTTAGTGACTCATACTAGAGTATCATGAAGAAATAGGAATCGTCAGCCCAATGATTATAATCAAATGAACATTAGCTTGAAAATAGAAATAAAATGCTCAATGAAAATTAAATTTTCACTACTTTATTAAATTTAATTTCGGATTTATACCTGATTCTGTTAGTGATTAATGTACCGTATTCTATACATTAATCACTGTATTATTTCTGCATTCAGTACGTTATTAATAAATCACTCAAATAAGCTGTATATTTTTGAACAATATATAAATTAAACAAATAGTAATTAAATATGAAGAACTTATTCTCAAAAATACTTCAGTTTTTTTCAAGATCAGATTCTTTGAATAAGAAAAACATTAAAAAATTTGTTTGAAGAATCATCCCAAAAATTTTATTTGAATATTAGTAAAATTATTTTGAAACTTGTTTAGTTGCTACAAACATGCAAACATCCCCAATAGCCTTCATTTCGGTTTATATTCTGTTTTGCCTTGATATCACTTAGGAATATGACAAGTACGAAATTATTTAATTTGGAACATTCGATTCATACACTTGCACATTCTGTCATTCAGAACTTTTAAAAAAATGTGCCTATCTGTTAACTCTGATATTTTCAAAGATAGATTCTAAGACATATTGTGCTGAAGCACTGAAAAGTGTTTTCTTGCCAAAAGCGATATTTGATTTAAAAACAAAACTGTATTTAAACTGACAAACTTTTTATTCAAAACAAGTAGAAATATATTAAGTAATTTTTTTAATTACATTTTTAAAAAATCACAATTTATTATTTTTACAAAGAAATTTTGATTTCATACAAATATTTAGACAACTAAGGCTATAAGACCTTTACATATAAAATAAATCTCGAATACGACTGTGAGAGAATTGCAATTAATATCGTTTCATCTCTCACTAAAAACTGATTTCATCAGTTGGAAATTTAAAAAAAAATTAGTGAAAAATCTCTTTTCAAATTCTTTTAAAAATTGTCTTGCAGTTTTGAGTTGGAAACAAAAATATCCTATTAATATTAAATGCAAGAACACCTTGAGTGATATTTTCTAACATTTATATAAATACCAAAAGCTTTAAAATGCAGCTTTGAAAAGTCTGTCAAAAAATTATCGAAGCATATGCTTCTCTATGAAAGAGCAACGACACTAATTGGTGTGATGTTATAACTAAGATGTAAATTTTTCACCTCTCAGTGAAAAAGATATCTTAAATTACGTCTCTAAAAATAAATTATAGGAAACACAAATTTTAAAAATTATATGCGCTCTGAAAAAAGAATATTTATTTACATTAAATATTACTTATATAATATGCAGAAAAAGTGTAAATGTGTAGCATGACTTTAGCACATTTATGTTTCTAAATGTTTTTCTTCTTTTATATGTATATATTTTTAAGAAAAAGACAATTAATAGCATAGTGCCATTTGTAAAAATATTGGAATAAATACAGATATGAGATAGTCAATCTAATGATATAAAAAATTTAGTTTACAAATTTAAGACCTCTGTGCAAAATATTTTTTCCCTTTCAAAGATATGAATTCATATCCCCGTTTAGTTCGAAATTACATATTGCTAATATGAAAAAAAAAGTTGGTGAGTGAAGAAGGGAGGGGAGGAATGTGGTCATCAGTAAGATAAGATAACCAGACAGATTGCAAACCAGTCTCCCCACTGGGTTAATGGGAACCCCGCAGCTGTGAAAGAGGGGAAGCGAAAAATGCTCGTTTATTTTTCGGACACTGTCTCGTGTGAAGCTGATATTTTTTTGAAGCAACCTATTAACGGATAGAGAGAAATTTTTGAGAAGCCATACTCAGAATGACTGGGCGCCCGGAGGGTTAAGCAACAGTTTGTGCAAAATTTGTCTCGGGTTGCTCAAATTCCCCAAAACTAGATTCTTGAGCAATATTTTGGGGAAAACTAGTTTCAGTTTGCACATTTTGAGGAAAACTAGTTTCGGGTTGCACATTTTGGGGAAAACTAGATTCTTGAGCAATATTTTCATCAAAAATAGTTTCAGATTGCACATTTTGGGGAAAACTAGATTCCACAGCAATATTTTCATCGAAAATAGTTTCAGGTTGCACATTTTGGGGAAAACTAGATTCCTCAGCAACATTTTCATCAAAACTCGGTTCGGGTTGCACATTTTGGGGAAAACTAGATTCCACAGCAACAGTCTCATCAAAACTCGGTTCTGGAGCAACGTTTCGAGAAATAACTTCGAGCACAACAAAAGAGTCAAAGCTCGTTTCTGAAGAAGTTTCTCGAGATTCCACACTCGATGCATCCAAAGAAGACGAATAAGTGCAAGAAACTACACTCCTTGAGGTCGAGGGCAAAAACGGTAGTTTAAAACCCTCGGAATCTCTTTTTTCGTGTCGTTTCTTTTTCTTTGAAGTGAAAAAAGATTTTGCATCGGGCGAATAGTCATTTGGAATCTCTTCATCATCATCCTCAGAGTAAAAGTCCATCATTTGATCCATGGCCGGTGTTGCAGGTGGCAAAAAATCATCGACAATAGAGTTTTTTTTATTGCCACGGCTCATTTTTTCGTTGACTTTGAAAAAATCAAATTGCCCTCTCAGCACTTTGAAGGCCTCTCTGCTCACCACGTCGATGGCAAAAAGAGATTTCTGAGATGCCATCAATACGTAATTTGTCTGTTCTCGAACGTAATACAACGTATCCGGTTCGAGAACAAACGTTTCAAAGAGGCCCTGCGACAAATGCAAAGATCGTTGTGGCACTTCTTTTTTATTTTTTGCACCGGTCTGTCGTCGTTGCTTGTAAAACAATATCGGATTTTTTCCAGTTTGGATCAAATGATATTCGTCTTCTTTCACAGTCCTGTACCCAAAAGTAAAATAACATTTCACCAAGAACATGCTCTTGTACCTAAAACACATTCTCTGGTCACAGTTTTTTGATTTCACCATTGGCCTTTGAAATTTTCTCACCACGTTGCTCCACAGGATCGGCCTCACCTCCGAAACCATTTCTATGGCTTTTAAATTTCTAAGTTCATTTTCTCGAATGTTTTCAGTTTTTTCATAAAAATGAAAATAAAGTTTTTTGTGAGGATTTCCATAACACGCAATCGTCGACACAAATGCTTGAGAATGCACAGGAAACGTGTGTCTCTGTGCATTAAAACTCAAATCGTATTTAGTCCATTTTTCGGGTTTCTCGATCACTCGGCTCGGAAAACAATCGGTTCCCTTAGATGCCATGATATTTCTCGCAGTTGAAGAAAAAACTCACACACAAATTCACAATAGAGCAAAGAATCACAAAGCAACCTTTTCGTTTGCAAGTAGATAATGAACTGACTTCGACTTCGACTTCGATGGCAAGTTTATCGGGGCTCCCGTCCTTGGAATAGGACTATCCCCTTATTGAAAATGACTGTACAGGCATGGCTAATAATATTTTTGACATGAGCTGTTTAGTTACATTGCGAGAAAAAATGTGTGGTGAAGCTAGTTTTACTATTGGTTGTGACAGAGTGAGTCGAGTTACTATTGGTTGTTGCAGGATGGGTAGGTGAGGGGTATGCTGCCGAGAGAAACATGGGATTTAGCGATATTTTCATCTTTGCAGAGGGATTTAGTGATGTGTCAATCATTATTTAGTTATTGTTTACATTGTTAGGTGAAATTTAGTATTAGAGGATTAGAGGAGGATGTTCCTGGGACGTTTAATTTTAGGATTAGGATTATACGTGGGGATGTCTTTAATTGCTTCGTTATCGATATTATTTAGATTGTTAAAGAAATTAGTTGAGAGTTTTTGAATGAATTTTTTAAGTGAGGGGTAATCAATTGCTTTCTGAATTTCTGTGTTAGAGAAATAACTGGGGGCTTTACAAATTATTTTAATGATCTGGTTTTGTTGTTGTTCAATGATTTTGAAGTTGCTCTTGGCAGCGTATCCCCATACTGGGCAGGCATAAGTTAATACTGGACGCAAGTAGGCTGTGTAAATAAGTAACTTGTTTTCCCTAGTCATTTTAGAGTTCCTTGATAATAGGGGGTAAAATTTACGTAATAAATCTCGGAACTTGTTTTTGATATATAAGAAGTGGGGTTTCCAGGTCATTCTTTTATCTAGTATTACTCCGAGGTATTTACAGTTCTGAGACCACGGGATAGTTTTATCATTAAATCTAACGGGGGGGGGGTATAAGTTGATATTATTAGAGTTATGAAAAATTATTGCTTCCGTTTTCGTGACATTAACCGCGATTTTCCATTTAATGAACCAACCTTCAAGTTTTTTAAGGTGTCTGTTAATTGCGATTCTTAAGTAGTTCGGGTTTTTGTTTTTAGCTATGATTGCAGTATCAGATAATGAACTGAGAACCTCGGCTCGCTTATATAGTCATATGGGGCGGAGTTTTAAACATGATACGTGCAACACTTATCCAATCAGATTCGAGAATTTTTTTTATCTATAAACATCCACCCACTCTCGTGCGAGATTAAAACCGTCGATAATTTTTTTGTTATTCCTATCCGAGGTCAGCTTTAACATCAATAACAATAAAAAAAGATGGACAATTTTCACGCTTGTGAGCAATATCTAATAAATTATTTAAAACAATGGGATACCTTTTTGACGAGACGTTTCGAAACTAGACATTTTCAACTGGAAGAGAAATTTAAAATTTCAGAAGCGAAAAATGCAAGTTTACAAACTCAAATTGACAATTTGAAATCCCAATTGGAAGAGACGATTAGGGAAAAAGACAATTTAAAGATTACAATACTAGAAATTAAAAAATATGTCAACTTGCAAATGTATCCAAACACCGACCAAGTGTTTTAATGTTTCCACTTTTATTGCAAACGGGGAATATTTGTCAATAAATTTAAAATGGGGGGGATTTAAAAAAATATTCAAATATGGTAAATTTTAAAAAAAACTTCCAAAGATGGGAATTTAAAAAAATATTCAAATTTGGTGAAATTTTAAAAAAACTTTCAAAGATGGTGAATTTAAAAAAAAACTTTCAAACATGGTGAATTTAAAAAAATCTCAAATTTGGTTAGATTAAAAAACTTCCAAAGATGGGGAAATTTAAAAATCTAATGAAACAAACTTTAAATTATAATTATTCAATTCAAATCTAAGCATTTCACGTGCTTTTATTTTAATCTGTAAATCTTGCAACGTGACTGTCTTTTAAAATAATAATGTATTTGTTTTATAGTGCTTTGTTATTTTTAGACGATTAGAAACACAATTAACGTGCTATTCGAACGAATATTCTTTCAATTAAATTTATAAAATTTCTAAAGTGGTCCAAAAGTTCTCGTGCCATCATATTATTCAATTCAATATTTTTATTTTTCAAATTGTCTCGTTCTTTTGTCATCGTTTCAATTTCTTGTTGTAATTTTGTAATCGTAGCATCTTTTTTAGCAAGCAATTTTGCACTTTTGTGACTCCAATGCGAGTCCATATCCATATTTAAGTAACACTTTATTTGTTTCACCGTGTTTTGTTAATAGGAAGGATTAGATACACAATTAGAATGATTTTCTCACGGAAAATCTTTCAGTTAATTCTCTTAGATTATCCGATATTTGTCTAACCATCATCGTCTTCAATTCTAAATTTTCATTCTTCAATTGTAAATATTCATTTTTCAACTGTAAATTTTCTTTTGTAATCGCATCGTTTTCGTGTCGTAATTTTGTAATCGTAACTTCTTTTTTAGCAATCAATTTTGCATTTCTATCAATCCAATGCGAGTCCATTTCCGCTTTCAATCTTTCAGAATAACGCTTTATTTGATTCATCGCGTTTTGTTGTTTAGGAGATAGCACGTACAATTCGTCTCGAATGCACTGAAACGTTTTTCCCTTTTCGAATTGAGTACTATAAAATTCTTTTCTACATATTTTTGCATTTTCGATATTCGTTTTCAAGTACATTCGTTTATTTTCATACCACGTTAACCACAAATCGGTTACCTCGTAACTCACCTCGAATGTCACGTCTAAAGGAACTATACAATTTTGAAATTTCCAATTTGTTTTTCGAATAGGTACTGCATATCTCGTGTGATGCATCTCGTCCCTAAATTTAATCGTATGTTTTTCCCACTCGTCAATGTCTTTATTGCCCAGTTGTCGCCACAATAAATATTTCATTCCTTCTACGAAACACATGGATAGAAAGACTATTGCATGAGGATGCATCGTTCGATTGATACAAAAATGAGACGTCCACGCATAAATATCCTCATCATCGTAATGAAATTCCTTGGGAATTTTTTTATCACAAGAAGAATTGGGACGACTCACGTAATGAATCGTCCAAGCCAAATGTGATGCATTGTTTATCGTCACGCACACTTTAGATTTTTCGTGTTTTTGAGGTAAAGGCATGCGAACTTTATGTTTCCAAATGTATTCGAAACTGCTCTCGGGCTCGTAAGCAATAATCATGTGACGATGCACGCATTTCTTTCCATTCCCATCTAAAAGTCCATCGCACAAACACCAAAAGGGAAGAATGAAAAATTCATTTCGAATTGGGGTCATTTCCTTCACAAACGTTTTGAATGCATTCGCTTTGACCATTGCATGTATCCATTTCAAATCGCCCTGCAAATATCTTTGAAAGATTGCGTACACGTCTTTGCCCAAACCACTGCGTTCGTCGAAATAAACACCACCTAAATTTTCAAACAATTCGGGTTTCTCGAAATGAGACTCGTAAAAGTCCACGTACTCGTTTGTTCTGTCTTTGATACGACAGCGCATATCACCCGAAGTAGATACAAATCTAAAACAATCGCATGCCTTTTCAATCTCTTCGAGTGGCTCGTTTACCGATTCTTCCTCAATCCTTGCATACAATTTTACAAATTTTTTCAAACAGTCTTGGACGTGTTTCATGTTTTTAGACTTTTCACCATACTTCCAACGACACTCACCCAAACAAAACACGCATAGATATTTAGAACTCAAACCGTGACGTTCAAGTGCATGAATCTTGTAATAGTCCATAACCGTTAACGACTCATTGCACAAGAGACATTTCACACGTCTCTTTGAGTAACGGCTTAAATACCTGTAAAAGGAAGTATTAGAATGAAGAGTTTTCACCTTTGGTCGAGACATTATAGATTTTTTACAGTAAAATTTAATAACTTTTTCACAATCTTTGCAAAGGGCAATATACACTTTATTATTAAAAGCATATTTTTTTAATAAAATTATACGCGTCTCATCATAAACATTTACAATTATCACCAGACAATACATGTTCATGGATGTCAATGTAAAATTCATATTGTAAATGTTAAATTGTTTTTTCATACATGATAAAAGTTTAAGTATATAATCTACTATAAAAATTATAGATTTCCTATAAAAAATTTAGTTTTTTTATAAGAAATTTAGTTTTTTTATAATAAATCTATAATTTTAATTGTACCAGATATAATGTACCAAATGCGCGCCCAAGGGTGTAAAAAGGATCTTTTTTTATTTTGAATTATCATTTATTTTTTTATATTATAATATAATATATATTATAATATATTATATTATATATTATATTAGAATCAATATTATATTAAAGATTGAGAATTTTTTTCAAAACAGATGCTCAAATAAATGTACACCTGTGTAAATGATTCGTGCATCCATTTTTAGTTTTTGATGCACAAATTATCTACACCTGTGTAAAATGAATGAATAAATGAAAACCTTCAAAAAAAACAATAGTCTTCTTCGAATACATAATTTTTTATTGTTTTCTAAAAAAAATTTACAAATGCACTAAACTATTCAATTTTTTACAATTGGGTATCAGATTATATTAGTAACATTTCAAATTTAACTCTAATTCATGTGACACCATGGCAGCGTGGAAATTTAATAATGGTTTCATGTTTTCTGTCTCGAACAAGTTCTTTTTAAATGAGTCCAGTTTCTGAAGGAGACTTATCCACGTATCGTCGACGTCGTGT